>VXBR01010133.1:0-177365 GCA_013400215.1 Cisticola juncidis | reverse complement strand
TTTTTTTTTTTTTTTTTTTTTTTTTTTTCCCAAGCGACTCGCCAATGAACGCTTAATTTGTCCCGAAAGACTCTCAGTCAAATATCAGTTTAATTCAAAATAAGGTTTTAATTCTGCAACATCATTAAATTGTTGGGGTTGCAAGGGACCCTAGATATCATGTTGTTCCAATCGCCTGCAATGGGCAGGGACACCTTTCACTAGAACAGGTTGCTGAAAGCCGCATCCAACCTGTCCCGGAACACTTCCAGGGCTGGGGCATCCACAGCTTCTCTGGGCATCCTGGGCCAGTGCCTCACCACACTCACAGTAAAGAATTTCTTCCTAATATCTAATCTAAACATGCTTCCTGTCAGTTTAAAGCCATTTTCCCTTCTCCTGTCACTACATGCCCTTGTCCAGAGTCCCTCTCCAGCTCTCTTGTAGCCCCATTATACACTGGAAGGTGCTGTAAGGTCTCCTTGGAGCCTTTTTTCCTCCAGGCTGAACACCCCCAGCTCTCTCAGCCTTTCGACAAAGCATCACCGAATCTCAGTTTAACAGACACGATTAAAAGAAGCAGTATTAGAAATATCTAGACAACTCAGCGGCCCAGCCGTAATTAAGTTAACCGGGCGCCCAGTCTCTCAGGGCACACAGTCCCAAGGCCATCCTCGCTGTACTCCGGGGAGCTCCGTGCGCCCCGAGTGCCCGCCCCGTGCCCCTCATAGCGGCCGCCACCGCCGCCCCTCACCGCGCCCCCACTGCCACAAAGCGCCTCCGCCAGCGTCGCAAAACGAAGCCGCGTGTGCCTGTGGAGGCAGCGGCGGCAGTGCCCTTCCTTTGCCCTCACTGTCGCAAGGGCGGCCGCGCCTGGCGGCGGCCGAGCACGGCCGGCGAATGGCAGGCGGCGCAAGATGGCGGCGNCTGCGGCGCAGCAACCTCCGCGAGTCCGAGGAGATCCTGCGTCGCGAAGCTCGCCTGCTCGGCGACGACCTTGGTGCCACCGCCCTCAGCCCCTCCAGCGCCGGGCTCTTGGGGGGCTCCGGTAGCGACGCGGACTCCGGCGAGGCTCTGCTCGGCCGGGGCACCAGCGCTGCCGCCGTCGCCCTAGGAGGCAACGTTGCCACTGTCGCGACTTCCAGCCCCGGGGTGGCTGCAGTTGCCGCCGTGCCGCCGGGGAAAGGTGAGGCCCGCGGGACTGCGAGGTCGGTCCCTCCTCTCGGTGGGAACCCCGGGAAGCGGGGAGCCCGTGTGCTGTGTCCCGTTATGCTGGGACATAAGGGTCGGTGCCAGATTCTCGGTGCCACCGAAAGTGTATCCCGGCCTTCCTGGAGGTCACTGGATGTCTCATTTCCCCATAAAATCCGCGGAGAAATCCGAATCTCCTGAACCCAGGTACCAAGGACAGGGCGTCTCTCGCATTTGCAGGGAGCACTGAGAAGCGAGAAGTGCTCTTACTTGTCTTTGTGTCCCATCACAACTGATAGAGTAGCAGGAACAGGAGGTTTCCATTGTAGTTAGTGGGGATCGTCCCGGGTCTGGCCGCAGGGATGAGAACAGAGGTCTGATCTACAGCGTGCGTTTTGGTGAGGGAGCCGTAGGATATTTGTAGATGAGGCTTTCTGCTTCTTATTTCTCTATCTAATTTCTGAGTACTTGAGATGTCATTTGGATAATTCAGTTCTAAATGTTGTTATTCAAGGTGTTCTGTGAGGCAGCTTTACTGAATACTGGAATTTCAGAAACTGCTAGTCTGAGTTTCACTGAGTGTACAGCATAAAGTCAGCATGTTCCTGACATCACCAAATATGATTGTTTTTATATAAAAGAAAAAACAATGGAAGTGTGTTACAACTGCTGCGTAGAACAGAATTGTCAGTGTTAATTGCTTGCCCTGTGGTGGTTGTGTGGTGGTCTTGGTGAATTGTTCACTATTTAACTTGCTTGTTTACTGGAAGCAAAATAAGTATTGTGGGTATGTCTTACCTTCTGCTCCTTGTTTAAGAGTTTCTAGCCCTAGCACTAGAAACTAACTAATTCTAGCACTAAAACAACTAATTCTGGTGATTTTAGTCTTCTTCCTTTACACTTAAAGTCCTGGCTGAATTAGGGACTAGCTGCCTACCTTACAGGCAGCTGTTGGCAGGGAAAGTCCAAAAAACTGCTGGGAAGAATTGGCTGCTGGACCAGCGTGCTCTCACCTGTATTGTTAAGACTTGGCACGCAAGGCGTGTTTGGCTCACCTGGCCGGGGGTTGTGGCCCTGTTTGTTGCTGGCTGTCCCAGGCTGTCTGAGCAGCTGTTGTTGTCTGGTGCTTTTGCAGTGGGAGGCGCGGTGGTGGTGGAGGATCAGCCGGACGTGAGCGCGGTGTTGTCGGCCTACAACCAGCAAGGGGACCCGACGCTGTACGAGGAGTACTACAGCGGCCTGAAACACTTCATCGAGTGTTCCCTGGACTGTCACCGGGCAGAACTGTCTCAGCTCTTTTATCCTCTCTTTGTGCACATGTACTTGGAACTGGTCTACAATCAACATGAGAGTGAGGCAAAGTCTTTTTTTGAAAGGTAATTAATTTTCATTTGTACATTTGTGTTATTATGTGTTTGGTACTTTGGCTAAATCTATAAGCTATAGTAGCATAAATTTATATAGATATCCATGGGTAGGTATTATTTTTCTTCCCTAAATTTGAAGAGAGGAAACAGTGCCATGCATTGTAGTAACTTCTTAAATTCTTTTTCAGTCTCCTGTTAGAAAGATGTGCAAATTATTGAACTGTGCATTGGCAGAGTTTGAACCAAGTTAATGGTGTGCTGCTGGGCTCCTTGCTGCAAAACTGTCAATGAAGAGATTCTGCATTCTTTAGGGAAGGATTGTGGGGTCAGTTTGTAGCACTGGAAGATTGCACTGAGATGCTAAATTAATGAATACTATAAGTATTTGCTGATATCAGAGCACGTACATTGAAATTCTTCAGATGAGCTTAAAGAAATAAATTTCTAGCTAATCTATAACTTTCTGTACTTTTACTATATTTCACTTGTTTATCACTTGAGAAATAAATAGAGTTTAATTAGTTTCGTGGAATCAGACCAGTTGTGAAATACTTCAATCCAAAAGGATAACTGTCTCCCTTTAAATGGTTCTGTAAATAGTTAAAATTGCCACAACTATTTTGTAACAAAGTGAGTGACTCTACCTTTTATCTATCTTAAATTGTTTGAATAGATTTCATGGGGATCAGGAGTGCTATTACCAGGATGACCTGCGTGTATTGTCGAGCTTAACCAAAAAAGAACACATGAAAGGTAACGAGACCATGCTGGATTTCCGAACAAGCAAGTTTGTGCTGCGCATTTCCCGTGACTCTTACCAGCTCCTGAAGAGGCATCTTCAGGAAAAGCAGAACAATCAGATCTGGAACATTGTTCAGGAGCATCTTTACATTGATATCTTTGATGGAATGCCTCGCAGTAAACAACAGATAGATGCTATGGTTGGAAGCTTGGCTGGGGAGGCAAAAAGAGAGGCTAATAAAGCAAAGGTAGGAGACAAAGATTGCTGCACTTTTTACAATTGTCCCTTTTTTTTCAGGGAGATACCTTAGCCCACTGAACTAAACTTAAACAAACTCATTAATTACTTTGGAATTTTAAAATGGACACCTGACTATTTGGCTTCCTCATTTGTACAACAGATAGTATTTTTGACTAGAAGAGCTGTGTGTGTAGAACCACAGTACTGTATAAATAAATGAGGTAGGGTGGAGATTCCGCTATAAACAAAGGCTAAGAGATGGTGGGAGAACTTACAGTAGTCCAGATCAGTTGGCTGGGTAAACTAGAAGAACATATACTACATTCCTTTTGGGCTAAACAGTGATATTTGCTGTAATATTAAACAGAGCAACTTTAAAGGGGCAGCTCTATTGCTTGGACTACTACACTGAAAAGTTACCATTAAACAATTTAGTTTTCAGTAAGAACAGAACTTACTGTTTTGTCTTGTGTGGTTTTTTTTGTGGGCTTGTAGGTTTTCTTTGGCTTGTTGAAAGAACCAGAATTTGATGTGCCTTTGGATGATGAAGATGAAGAAGGAGAAAATGAGGAAGGAAAGCCAAAGAAGAAAAAACCTAAAAAAGATAACGTAGGGTCAAAAAGTAAAAAGCAGGACCCTAATGCTCCTCCCCAAAACAGGTACCAAGGAAATGATGTGTAGAGAAGTCTTTAAAATCCAGTCTTGTCAAGCCAAATCTGCATCTCTGGCTCTTCTCTCGTGGCATTTTTATAATTTTGGCTATTTTTGGCTGTACACAGCTTTAGCTGTAAGACTTATAAGGGAGGTTATGGAACCCTTAGCATATAACCCTCTGTCATTGCCCATCAAGTCAATCTAGATTTCTCTTGATGAAATTTTACTTGGTTACCCACTAATCTTTTGAGGTCATACTCAATTTTTTATCTTGTTCCAGTACCTGTCTGAAATTCTGAAAGCTACTGTCTCTTTCTTATCAGTTAAGTCTTCTACATAGTCTTTCATTTTTTCTAATTCTTGTTTCTTATTTGAATACTGAGGTGTGGGGTTCCATGCAAAATTTTCACTTTCTTGTTTGGATTAACAGTAAGGAAGGTGCTTTTACTTTGTACAAATGTGTGCTTCTTGTGTAGAATTCCTCTGCCAGAACTGAAAGACTCTGACAAGCTGGATAAAGTAATGAATATGAAGGAAGCTGCGAGGCGAGTGCGTCTTGGCCCAGAGTGCCTGCCCTCCATCTGTTTCTACACATTCCTTAATGCTTACCAGGTTGGTAAAAGAGTTTGGGTAATAAGGCAAAGAGAATCAAAATTATGAGCATCACTCTTGCTAAAGAAAAAACACATAACAATGTTGGCAAGGGTAATTGGAGTATTTGGATTAAGCATTGTCAAGTTTATGTTCCAAAATGTTCAAAATTCTCTTCAAAGACTCCTTAAACTTTAAAATGTCCATGTTCCTTGGTTTTGCTTGGATTTTGCTATAATTCCTTCTTTCACTTTTCCAGTGTTTCCTGCAGAAAAGAGTAGATGTTTTGCACTAGAGTACTGGAAAGCAATACTCCTTGTCACTACTGACTGTACTTTGTACATAAAGCATTATTTTTAATGGGGCAAGAATTTGTTTGTATTTATATTTATCCTACAGTAATGCTCTCTACTTTTGTAAATGAGTCTAATTACCTTTTTAATAGTTATTAGGATTTTGTAATATTTGCAATGTATCATGAGATATACAAATAATCTAACTGGATATTTTGTGGGTAGGGTCTGACTGCAGTGGATATTACAGATGACTCCAGCATGATTGTAGGAGGCTTTGCTGACTCTACTGTCAGAGTGTGGTCTGTGACTCCAAAAAAGCTGCGTAGTGTGAAAACAGCTGCAGGTAATTACAGTAACACTTGATAGGAGCATACATAACTTAGGACATTTGTGTTCTGCCTGAACAGGGAAGATATCTGTGGCAGGAGAGTTGGCTGCAGTGGTTAGATGCTTCACTTTGAAGAAACAATATGTGCACAGATACATGATTGCATCTAATGTGCTACCATTAGAAACAGTTTTAAAGGAATGAGAAATCAGGACATGTACACCTGCTATGAGGTGGTCAGTGCACAGAGCTTGGAACTAGAACTAGCCATAATTAGCGTGGAACTAGCCATAATTAGCGTGGAACTAGCCATAACTAGTGTGGAACTAGCCATAACTAGTGTGGAACTAGCCATAACTAGTGTGGAACTAGCCATCTTGCTTCTTAATTGGATGGTAATTACAGGATGTTGTAGACAGTTGGGTTAGGTGATCTAGGTGAGAGACTAGAGGTACCATGGGGGAAAGCATAGGAGGGAACTCTGAGAAGGCTGGGAAAAAATGTCCTTGGTTAAACACCTACACAAATTCACGGAAACCAGCCTGCTCTAATTCTGCTTTTTGTGTAACAATGTGTTGTGGTTCAAGCTGGATACTGTGGAAGTATTCCTTAATCTTGATATTTAACTGAAATGATGTCATGATGACATTTATCATTGAACTTCTCAGTTATTCTGATTCATGAACTTTGAAATCTTGCAGACCTCAGTCTCATTGACAAAGAATCAGATGATGTCTTGGAGAGGATCATGGATGAGAAAACAGCAAGTGAGTTGAAGATTTTGTATGGTCACAGTGGACCTGTCTATGGCACCAGCTTCAGTCCTGATAGGTAAAAAAAAAAAAAAACTTAAAAAAAAAAAAGTTTACAAGCTAACTAGTTTGCTTGTCTTCAGTTTTAAATGCATGCTACTCAATGAGAACATACTCTTAATGTGGCTTTTTACAGGTTAAAGCAATTCTTGCTCATGCAGCTTGTAAGAAACTGTGTAAATGTTCATAAAGTTTAGGGTGTTGAGCTCTGTCAGCTGTTATTGAAATCAACTATAGCTGAGAATACCAGCACTATTTGGGACAGTTAGGACTTACAGGGCAAAACTGCAGTTTTGCAAGCTGTGGTTTAAGCTGGGTTTTAACTAACTGATATATAGAGAAGAAAAATACTGCAGCACTGATAGAGCGTTGCAAAACTTGAAGTCTCAGTAGCACATCATTGCACTTCAAGCTTCTCATATTCTATTGAGACTTTATTTTCAGAATGTTTAGTACAGTGTCTTTAAGAGATTTTGAATCTTTGCATAATGATGGGAATCTGCTCAGTGGAAAAGAGGTTTAAATACCTCAGGTTTTGCTTTTTCTTGTGTTTAGTCAGGAAACAGCCACCACAGAAACACAGCTGAGAAGTAAACTTTGTGTGGAACAAACACAGTCTATAATTATTAATTGAGAATGAGAGCATGATATGAATTCTCTTTCAGGGAATCATGAAATTTTGTTCAGAGTGTAATAGAAGATCTTTAAAAAATAAGATAGTGTAGCAGTTTACTAGTAATTTTAATAATGTAATTAGCGAGTAAAGACCTCCCCTATGGTGTGTGGGATTATTTGGTGTGGGGTTTTTTTTTTTTGTTTGTTTGTTTGTTTTTTGTTTGTTTATTTTCACCTCATTCCCCTCAGTATTAAGTGCCATCAGAATTAATCATCAATGTCAAATCATCTCTTTTTTTTGCATAAGGGCCTAGGACTGGGTTCTGCTTGAATTGTTGAATTGTTGAATTGTTGCTTACTCCACTGAAATGCTGATTTGTGGGTGATGTACCAAACTAGTGCTGCTGAGGAGACACTTCTGTCATGCACATCTCACAGTGCTTATGCAATATTTATACAGCCCCCTTGTGAGTTTGATATGTTATATGCTATACTTTCTCCTGTGACAGGAACTATCTGTTGTCCTGTTCTGAGGATGGCACCGTGAGGTTGTGGAGTCTCCAAACATTCACATGTTTGGTGGGATATAAAGGACACAATTATCCAGTTTGGGATACACAGTTCTCTCCTTATGGTTATTACTTTGTGTCTGGGGGACATGACAGAGTGGCTCGGTAAGAAACTGCATGTGCTTTTTACTTGTCTGGCTCAATTTGTGGTGGATCAACCCTCAAAGTCATCAGCTGATATACCCTTTCCTACTGTATTACTCAAAATAAATTTGATGTCAGCTAAAATACTGAACAAATGTTTCAGTACATTTTATGTTTTTCAACACACATTACATTTTCTGATGACTAAAGAGATGATGTCCTGCTAAGTGACCTGCTGATTAGAAGTCTTCTCCTCTAATTGTTGAACAACTTGAGAGAATATTCTTTATTTCTCCATTCTGAAAAGTATATTTTTCAAAAAAAATCCTGCTAATTCAATAAACAGACCCATAAGAAATCACTCCACAATTACATTTTTTTTCTCATTGTGCAACAGATCATAGAATCATGGAACAGTTTGGGTTGGAAGGGACCTCTAAAGGCCATCTAGTCCAACAGCCCTGCAATGAGCAAGGACATCTTAAACTAGATCAGGCTGCTCAGAGCCCCATCCAACCTCACCTTGAATGTATCCAGGGATGGGGCATCTCCCACCTCTCTGGGCAACCTGGGTGTTTCACTACCCTCATTGTAAAAAATGTCTTCCTTATATCTAGACTAAGTCTACCTTCCTTTAGTTTAAAATCATTATCCCTTGTCCTGTTGCAATAGGCCCTGATAAAATGTCTTTCCCCCGCTTTCTTCTAATCTCCTTTTAAGTACTGAAAGGCCACAACAAAGTCTCCCCAGAGCCAACTCTTCTCCAGGCTAAACTGTTATCCTTTCCTCATTGCAGAGGTACTTAAGCCCTCTGATCATTTTTGTGGCTTCCTCTAGAGCTGCTCCAACAGATACAGAGACTAAACTTCTTTAGGGTTCTTTTATTAATAAAGCTTTTCTTTTCAGTCTGTGGGCAACAGATCACTACCAGCCATTACGGATCTTTGCTGGCCATCTTGCAGATGTGACATGTACCCGATTTCATCCAAACTCCAACTATATTGCTACAGGCTCAGCAGACAGGACTATAAGGCTCTGGGATGTTTTGAATGGGAATTGTGTAAGAATATTCACTGGACATAAGGTAAAGGCAGATCACTGACCGTGTCAAAGTGGTTTTATTTCTGTGCTGAGATTCTAAACAGTTCTGTTCTGAACCCAGCTTGACTGACTGAATGTAAGTAGACTTAATTAACTTGTTTTGTTGCCTCCCCATGTCTGTTTTAGGGACCAATTCATTCATTGGCATTTTCTCCTAATGGACGATTCCTGGCTACTGGAGCAACAGATGGGAGAGTCCTGCTGTGGGATATTGGACATGGCTTGATGGTTGGCGAATTGAAGGGGCACACCGACACTGTCTACGCTCTCAGATTCAGCAGGGATGGGGAGATTTTAGCATCAGGTAAAACTCACCAGGAACAGTCAAATGTCCATTGTATTACATAATTCTGAAGAGGAAAGATATAATTAGTTACATAATTGAGAAAGACAAAGTAGAATCATTTGCTTAGCAAAAGCAGCAAGGACTGGTAACTTTTATGTGTGCATTCAGCATGCTATATGAGGCTTGCTATAGTCTTTTGCTTTCTGAGATTTAATTTACCTTTCTCCTCAAAACCATTTTTATATACCATTTTATTAATAAAAGACTTTAAACTTTGGGGTTTTTTTTGTTTTGTTTTGTTTTTAGGTTCAATGGATAACACGGTTCGTCTGTGGGATGCTGTGAAGGCATTTGAAGATTTAGAAACCGATGACTTTACTACAGCCACTGGACACATAAACTTGCCTGAAAACTCACAGGACTTGCTACTGGGCACATACATGACCAAATCAACCCCAGTTGTTCATCTCCATTTCACACGCAGGAACCTGCTGCTGGCTGCGGGAGCCTACAGCTCACAGTAGATCAGGAAGCTGAGACTGACTGTGCCAAGTCATTGCAGTAGTGACCTCAGGATGTGAGATGAGAGAGAATGTCTTGAACAGAAGGACCCCATGAGTCCATCGCAAGGAGTATGAAACTGTAATTAATGCAAGCAGTGCTTTGCTGTTCTGCTGTTTCATATTTATCTGCAGTTTGGAAACGCTGGAGATTGACAAGACATCGTGGCTGTAAAAGAAGGAACTGTTCGTGGTGCTTTTGGTGACACAGATATGTACATATGAAATGAGCCATCTCTTCCCAGAGGTGGTACTGAGCTCTGAAACTCGTGAGACGTTAACAGCCTATACATGTGTTCTCAGATTTTTTTTAAAGCACTTAATTTATGGTTAGCAAATGTTTCATCAGTCTCAAACACAAGCAAAACTGTCCATTTTCAGGAAAGAATGTAGTTTGATTCACTACAGCCTGGGCTGGGCAGCAGGCGTGGTGAGATCCTAGCAACAAGCAGGGCATTGATGGAGCGGGCCCGACAGCCCGATGCTCGTGGGGACTGCCACGAAGCTCCATGCACAGTTTATGCAGCCAAGTACTAAGTCCTGATTTCAAACTCGTGCTCTTTTGAGGTGTCAGAAACACAGATCTTGTTACTGTTTTCAAAGACTGCCAATGCTGTTGGTGTGATAAGCGAGAAGTGCAATGTGAACTTTGTTTACTTTCATACTTTATTGTATGAGAAAATCAAAAAAGAGTAACTGATGCACAACTGAAATAGTCACTATTAAAAAAGTGGACTTAAACCCTTTACTTTGTATTAGATGTAAAAGAACATTAATAACCTGTATCCTTTCTGCATAAGGTTTAACATAAACTGGCCAAGAAATTGAAACGTTATAACAGCAGGAAAGGATAAGGGCATGGTCAGTTCACTTTTGAAAGGCCAGCTTGTCTGCTGAGTGAGGATTCCTATCAGCAAGAAGATTGTACCCAGTGAGTCCTCCTGGACTACCAATTAAGCTGTGCTTTATTTCTAAATAAGAGTAAAACGTGCAGAACACTGGGAAGAACGACAGTGCCTTTGAACCAAAACCACCACCAAAGGCCAGGTCCAGTGCAGCTTGGGTTTGGGTTGGTTTTTGTTCTTAACCTCTTACAAGATTTGTGCAGAGAAATCTGTTTGTGTTCTTCATTATTTCACAGTAAGGACTTGGATACTTGAACAATCTACTGGCTCTCTAGTGAAAATAAAAACAAGATTTGTCATTTCTGAGGTCAAGTAAATGGAGAACTACCTCCTCTTTCATCTCTTGTCTTGCTCTAACTCTTAAGAGTAAAGATATACTACAGGCATTATACATCAAAATAAAGTGTGGAAAATTCAGTAGGACACCTAGACATTTTTCTTCAAAGAAAAAAGGGTAAAACTTAATTTTTTTTTGTGTAATGATACCTCAACAAAAATTTCCTAGTTCTCAATACGACCCGTTACTTTTACAATTTCTGATAGCATAAAGAAAACACTGCCACATTCTGCCTTTGTGTTTTGTACAGTTTTATACTTTTGATATTATAATAAATACTAAAACCACATAGTTTGTGTCTGTATGTTACAAGATATTCCTTGAATGGCTGCAGTGGAAGCAAGAGCAGCTTGTAACTGTGACAACTCTGCTAAGAGAAACAAAGTAATCAGAAATGGTAAAGTTGATGTGTAACCATTCCCTGTTCATCTTGTTCTGAAGGAAGGCCACTGTTTCTGGCTCCTGAGATTATTACACTTACAAACACCCTTCTTCAGTGGTGGAATTAACTAGAGCTGAAGCCATCTATGCAAACACTCAAGAGGCAAAGATGACCAGATTTGTTCAGGAGGCCCAAATTGTTCAGCATGTACAAAAATGGCTTCAAGAAAAAATGAAATAGAGCATCAAGACTCTGTAATTAATTTTTCCATTTTATTCCCAGCAATCATTCCTACCTCCTGCTGCCCGCTGTTTGGGAAGGGTATTTGCAAGCTTTAACATGGTTCAACCCCTGCTGTTGGCAGAAGCCACATCAGCACTACTGTGACACATAACAAAGGTACCAAGTGTTAAGTGAGCTAGAGAAAGACACTGTGGAGAATCTGATAGACAGAGTTTAGTGGTGCTCAGGGAGGAGGCTGCACCTCCCTTCACAAGAGACAGGAAAAGTAAGCACTGGACTGTGTGGGTCACTGTTTATGAATGTGCAGAGTTAAGATAATGACATGATCAGATGCTCCATCTCTGCTACAAGCAACTATTTTTGACAAAGGAGGAAAAATGAGAAGTGCCACACTTTAGTTTTTTTGGACAATTTCATACTTCCAATAAAAGAAGTAATGATTTATGTTTTATTAGCCACAACAGGTCATCAGCTTGCATTACAATGACACAGACTGGAGGTGCAGACATGCCAGGAACCTGCCAAGAGACAAAAGGTCAAACATAGCAATTCTTGCACAATGTTAACTGAGCATGCCCCTGCCCCAAGCCCAAACTATTTCAGCATACCCAGGAAGAAGTGACTGATGTCCCCTTAACACACAACAATGCTATAGCTTGTTGTATACCCCTTTCTTCAGGCTATGAGAACAGCCCATAGGTTTTGCCAAAATGCCATTTTGGAGAAAATTCTTTATTTGAAAGTGACTTCAAAATTTTGTAACACTTGGTTGTTGCTATACAAGTCCAGTCACTTCTGCATGGGCCTTGAATAATCACGTGTGCAACATACACAGTTCCATCATATGTGCTTGTTTACTCTGTTCAAATGAAGGTTTTAACAGACTGCATTAATTTCTGCTTGGAATTCTAATACAGTCAAGAAATAGGTCCTTAAGTACTACTTCATTATTCCAGTAACCTACAAAACAAGTTTTCACTATTGTACAGCAAAAGGGCAGACCACAGGCACCTAATATTTGTAGGCAAAGCTCAGTGTATCTTCCTGCAACATCCTTCTGTTCCTCCTTCCCTGCTTACTCTTTTTCCCTGCATCCCCTCCCTAGCCCCATTTACCATGTCAGAAGAACAATACTGTATCCCACACTTTTTGAACTCCCTGTAATAACACACTTCATTCAGAATGCCCCCAAATAAGATGCTATTGTTTATTTGAGGTTTAAAAAGGTAACTAGGAAGTCCATGTGTCTGTGTTTCTGTCTCATTACACTGTATTATTGGCAATTAGTCCCTTGTCATCACTTCCTGACCTGGCACTGAAGCATTTTGGTCCTGGAGGTACATCAGGCACTTACCTTTTACTTATCTGTCACAGCTGGAGTTTGCTTTTTCGGTCTAAACTTGAAATACAAGACAAGGAGTGCAACACTTGCGTATGTTGCTATTACATACTGGAAAACAGAAAAGTTAAATTCAGTTCCAGTCTAAGCCCCAGAAAACGCCATTATACAAGACTACAAAACAATGTACGTAATACATACATTCCTCCTGCCTATCATGGTATAGGAATTGAAGTACTTCTGAAATCCAGTGAACTGGTGTTGAGATCCCGAGTCATGGCCAGCCATGGCTGCTTGTCCTAACAAACAGTACAGGACAGGTAATTAATTTAAAGTCACTTGGATCTACAGGAAAATCTAACTAATCTCTACAGTGTGAGTGGTGTTTTAATGTTAAGAAATATATTTTTCTGAAGAGGATGTTACATTTAGGACAAACATTTGCTGCTTATCTTCTGCCTCCCCCCAAAGGCACCACACACTCGGCAGATGCTGCAGCCCCTTGCCCTGCAGCAGACACACGAAACTGCACTGCAGGTGCTGCAGTCACTAACACAGCTCCCACGTCTCATCCATCTCTTATCTAACCCAATGCAGCAGCGTTATCTCTGGCGTATAACCAGGTAAGCGTTAGCTCGGATGAGTGTGCAACAATTAAAGAGCTAAAAGAAACAGCCCCTTTAAACGTTTGCCACATAATACTGGCAAAGACTTGAGAAGCCAAGGTCATTTTTTCTCGTGCCTGACCGTTGCAAAAGCCTGGGCAAGAGCCGAGGTGCCCTTCAGAGGGCGGGAAGGCGTCCCGTGACAACACGAGTCCTGTTTGCCAGAGGAGCCCGGTGCCCCTGCCCGGCTACACTCGCGACCCCGCGCTCGCCGGGCCGGGTGAGGGACAGGCAGCGCCCAGGACTCGGGGGGAGCGACGCCACAGCTGAAGGTCGCGAGGGCCGCAGCGCTGCGGAGAGCCGCCCTCCCACCCGGCAGGAAGAGGACCCGACTCCGGGCTGGGACCCGACCCCGCNCGCCCTTTGCCCCCCGACCCGCGCGCCGCTTCCGCCCGGCGCCGCGTGCGCCTCCCGCTGCCAGAACCGTCCCCATCCGGGAACCGTCCCCATCCCGGGAACCGTCCCCATCCCGGGAACCGTCCCCATCCCGCTCCCAGGAGCGCTCCCGGTCCCGCGCTTCCCCCTGGCAGCGGCCCCGGGCAGGTAAGATGCCAGCCCTGCCCGCTCCAGCGGAGCCGGCTCGGTTGCCGGCCGTGGGAAGTGTCTGTGTTCCTTAGCCAGCCCTGAGGTGAAGCGTGCCCTGATGGGCTTTCGCTTTATCATGCGCTTTCCGTTTAAAGAAGTTCTGTGTGTAACAGGTTGCCTCAAGTTCGACAACATAGGGTTTTAGCGCTATTTGTTATAGTACTGTCGGCTAATAATAAGCAATGTGTTAGTAGTAGTATAAGCGCGATAAGCATTAATAACATAGTACTGGCAACTACTTTTATTTATTACTATTTATTATTAGTAGTAACAAATGAATTGTGGCCTAATAAGCAAGGTGGTTTTTAATGATTGAAATCGTAAGGTTAAACACCTATTTTATGTATGTGTATTTATGGCTTAGACAAAGAGGTAGGAAGTTATATTAATCATAAGTAATCATAAGCAGCATTCAAAAACTAAAAACTCAGGCCAAGCTTATGGAGTGTTTTGCTCACAGCTTTCTCCTTGATGACTGAAGCTCGTAAATTCAGCCACTGAATATCATAAAGACTGGTTTAGGAAACATAAGATAAAGCAGATTTATGAATATGTATGTGGTGTATCTATGTGCTTTAAAGATCAATACTATAGTACTTCAGTGGAACTGTGCAGTAGTAAAAAGTGTTATGGATGTGCATATTTAGAGGGACCATTGCAACACTTCGTTGTAGTCAAATGTAAATCCATTGGGATCTGAGTTTCTGTTTTGTCACTAACTAGAGCAGCCATCCAAAGTCTGTCTTATTTTGGAGGTAGTTCACTTTTATGTCACGTCAGTATTTGTGAGGAACAAGCACAATAACTGTTTCATTTCTGCTTTGTCATTTGTCCCAGAACAGTGCAAGCATGGCATCCATGGAAGAAAACTTTCCTCGAGGGGGCATTCAGAAGAAACCTGCAGAAGGAAAAACACCCAAGCCAAAGTTAGAGCGGGACAATTTGTTTGATGTATGTTGTTTGCATGTTCTTGATTAACTTCTCAGGTCTCTTCCACTATCAGAATTTGACTGCAACCCTCTCTACCTGTTACTTCTACAATAAACTACAGAAGAGACTCCCAAAAATAGATGTCTTCTCACATCCACCATCATCCTGATCTCTGAAATATTCCTGATATCTGTTGTGTCTTGAATATGATGACTGAGAAAGTTCAGTCAAAATTATTGATCAGAGTGTAGCTTTTAAACTTTACACAAGCATCTTATCCCACAGTGCTGCATTGTGAACCTGGTGTTACTAGATCCAGGCTAAGTTTGTCTTTCTGTTAGTAGAGTGTGGTGCAGATCTCTTGCACCACTCTTCTCCATTCCCAAGATTCAGCTGTATAAATGATCAGCCTCAGCCCAAAGGAAATACTTTGGAAGGACTTGCATGTAGACAGACAAGAGTTAGCAAGACGGTTCTCTTTTTTTTTTTTGTCCAAATCAGTATTTTATTCATGGCAGCAAAGTTCTGCCATAGTGCAAAGTTTGTTTCTTTATCCACTTTCATTTTTTAACCTGTGCTTGTAATCTGCTTTAGGTTCAACATGAAGAAAAATCCCAGAAAAGAAAAAGGAGCCAGAAGGATCAAGGAACGCAGAAAAGGTTCAAGGCAGACAAAACAGCTGCTGTTAAAGACAATGTTATGAATATTGGACCACTCACAATTGAGGTTGGTGCATAAATGTTTGATTTTGTGTGCCTCTCCTTTCTCGGCTACATAAAACGGCATGTTTTTCATCCCTAAACCTGCCAAATATATCTGTGAACCAGTACAAAACTAAACTGCTTGTGCCCCTGTTATCACTGACTTGCCAGGATGTCTGTAGTGTGCTATTTTTCCTGCTTTCCCAGGCACTCAGTGAGGGGATGCTGCTCCTTGGCTGTGTAAAAGAGGTCAGTGACTACGAGCTGGCCGTCAGTTTGCCCAACGGCCTCTCCGGATTCGTGTCGGTTACGCAGATCAGCGACGCCTACAGCAAACTGCTCACCAAGCAGGTGGCCCAAGGAGAACCCCTGGAGGTGAGACCTGGGACTGGGCTGTGATTTGTGCTTGGAGCTAGAGAGTGTTGGTAGTACCTCAGAACCAACCCTGAGGTCTTGCTTAGGAGCTTGACATGGACAAACCTTGGTTTGGAACTGGATTTTCCAAGCAAACTTTGCAATTTCCTGCTAACAGCTGACTGATAGAAAAAATTAAAATGGAATAATGAGTTACCCTGCCTCTCTGGTGTCAGCAGTGCCTAAGTTTTCCCAGGGTGTTGCGAAATATGGGATTAGCACTACCCCTTTGCTGGTGGTGTTCCTCCCTGCTGAAGGGGGAGGCTAGGTTAGGGTCACTGTTGGCTCTGTAGATGTTTCACTGCTTCCTCAGCTGCAGTCTCCTGACTCCAGCTCACACAGTGTTTTTAAGCAAAGCCTCTCAGTCTTACTGACATGACATAGTGTCATCCCTGCCTCTCTATTGACATCTTGGTGCTTGTGGCATTTCCTGCCTGTTACTGTAGTGTTGACAGAGAAACAGGACTTTCTGATGGGATTTTGTTTTCTGCTTCAGTAACAAACACTTGCCTTATATTATTTAATATTGTAAAAACTGTATATTTCTCTGTTGATCATGTTGCTGGGCAGGAGCTGAATTCGCTCCCAGACATGTTTTCTCCAGGGACACTGGTCAGGTGCATCGTGACCAGCATAGAGAAACGTGACGATGGCAGTCGCAGCGTCAAGTTATCGATTGACCCCAAGCAGGTCAACAAGGGCCTGCACTCCACAGCACTAGCAGCAGGCATGGTGAGTTTTCTGGGTCTGTCACAGCCTCTCTGGCCTCTTGCATTTCAGTCTGTCGCTACATGGGATCAGCAGAATGTGGAGCTGCTCCCATCATGGATCTGTGAGGAGAGAGTGGGTTTAGTTCTTGTCTCCAGGTTGTCATTCATGAAATTAATTCACTTTATTCTGTTTCAATATGGCTAAGTTATTTAATGATTTCCATACAAAACAAGAGTACTTTGATGGGGAATCTCTTGCCATATGTTCATTCTTTGAAGACCCAGCTGTTACATTGCTGAGCTGCAATGCTCTCTTTGCTCTCTTCCCAACAGTTGCTCTCTGGCTCTGTGTTGAGTGTGGAAGACCATGGCTACCTCATAGATATTGGTGTCACTGGAAGTCATGCTTTCCTGCCTCATCAGAAAGCCAAAAATTACATCAAAACAGTCAAGAAAGGTAAGAAGTAAGTGCAGGAGGATCTGATGGGTTAAAATGGAAGTGGAGAATGACAGGGATTAGAGTTTATTATATCTGTAGTGTTAGTGCACCTTGGTGGGATTGGGTCAAGGTGGAGTCTTTGCAGGCTGCTGCAAAAAGCAGTTTAGTGGCTGGTCTGGAACAAGCCTTTGTGTTTCAGCCCACGATCTGACAGTGTTCCTAGCCATGCTGGCAGTAAACTTCACTTAGATTGAGAGGGAACTCTGTAAAAGCTTTGGAAAGAGTGGGAGGAAATACCGAGTGTTGCTGGTAGAGGTTTTATTCTGTGACTTGTCTTTGTAGGGCCTGACTTGAAAATAGGCCAGAACCTGAACTGCCTCATTGTGGAAGTGAAGAATGAGGGCAGGGTGGTCTGTTTGTCCATTGATCGGTCGGAGGTGGCTGCAGCCATTGCCACAGAGAAACAGAACTGGGCACTCTCTAATTTATTGCCAGGTCTGGTGGTGAAAGCTCGAGTGCAGAAGGTAAGCTCTGGTTTGGGTTTCTTTTGCTGGGTTGGTTTCTTTTGAGTGTTGTTGAAGGCAGGAGAGAGGTGAAGCAGAGATGAGAGTTTATGCCCTGGAAAATTCCTGATTGGTCTCAATTACTTAGCAGTAGCAAACATAATCTGCTAGGCACTCCCCTCCACTGCATTTACCTGAGGTCTGATCTCAGTTCTGGTTGTGATGCCCTCACTATAAAGGCTTCAGACTGAAGCTGGTGGTGGAGTTTGAAGCACAACAGGATTCATTTTGTGCTTTCTGGCCTTTACTGCTAAAGTATTCAACAGGATAGCAGTAGTCTTCAGAATACACACAGCATTATCAAAAAATGAAAGGATTGTTTTTTCAACAGAGGGTGCAAAGCAGAATTGTTAGCAGTTTTTCTGTCTCTTCTGATGTGCTTGTTGATTAACACTGACAGTGCCATTTTTTGAAATGTATGAAATGCTCTCTGCATGAAAATTAATGTGGAAAATTTTTTGGCATCTTTTTGTTCCCTTTATTTAGTTGGCGCCACTTGGGATGAAAGTGACATTTCTGTCTTACTTCACTGGCATTGTGGATTTCATGCACATGGACCCAGAGAAATCCATGAGCTATTCCCCAGATCAAGTGGTAAGGAGGGTGGAGGATGCCTGGAGTTGTTATGTTGCTTACAATATCTCTTGTTTTCTCCAACATTTCTGTGGAATTATCTTTGAAATCTTAAGGCTGATAACCTTCTTTCACATCTTTTACTTGAATTACTATTGTGGCTGCCTTAAAGCTGTAAAGAGCAAAGCCATTCCTGGAAGACTTATTTGGGGAGCCTGGAGATTTGCAAGGGGTAGAAACATGACTTGTGTGGTCATGTTCCCCTCCTGCATTGATACCAGCCTAGTCCATAAACAATAGACAAAGGCAAAAATCCCTCCTGGGTGAAGCTGTTAGGAGTGAGTGATGTCTTGGCAGCAATACTGGGAAATGCTTGTACATGGACAGAGAGTTCAGGTACCAATCAGAATGTCCATGAGCATGAGGGAGGTGCCTTTGCCCTCTTTGTTTAATGAGTGCTCTGTGTTGCAGGTGAAGGCCTGTGTGCTCTCTGTGCACCCTGCGTCGCGGGCGGTGCGGCTCTCACTGCGCCCACCCTTCCTGCACCCCGGGGGCGCCCCCCGGGCCCTGCCCAGCCAGCGCATGGGGGCAGTGCTGGAGGAGGCCACGGTGAAAGCCTTCTACAAGCAGTTTGGGGCTGTCTTTGAGCTCGATGATGGCTCTCTTGCGTTTGCACGGGTAAGTGCCAGGCTGGCTGGCGAGTCCTCCGTATCTGTCTTAGCCTGCTGAGAAAGCGGGCTAGGAGAGGGTTTTATTTTCTGCCTTTATCCTCTTTGTGAGACAATGCGATAAAATTAAGACAGCATCCAAAGTGTTTGTCAAATGATACATCCCCTTGTTTGAATTGAAATGTAGGAGGGTTGTGGAAGGGCTGGTAAAACCTGCACAAAGAGAACATTAGAGTAACAGATTTGTCAGATGCTACCACTTCAACCTAAGGCCCATGCTGGTGCTTCCACTTTCCAAACACTCACTTGTAATTCTCTTTTTTCTAGTTGAAACATCTTTCAAAAACCAGAAAATCCTTTAAACCTGGGGCATTTAAGGAAGGTTCCAAACATAAATGTCGGATCATTGACTACAGCATGATGGATGAGATGTGTATTGTTTCTCTGAAGCAGTGAGTATGATAGACTCTCCCAGAAAACTGGTTGAAGAATTAGAAAGGTGTTTGACAGTGGAAAATATTACTGCTTTGCTGGACTGACCTTGCCATTTGGGGTTTTTGACTTGTATCTATGTTGTGGCACATCAGGTTGTCTGGGCATCCTGCACATATTCCCCATACTCTGTGGAATTAGGACACCATCAATATTGTTGGTGAGCTGAGGCACAAGGAGGCTAAATTAGTTCTGCCATGATTTGGTCAGAAGACCATGGCTCAGCAGGAAATCAAGCCTCGATTTTGCAGCTCATTTGTGTTATAAAGTCCCTCTTGGTACTTCCAACTTTGTGGCTTTAAGCAGAGCAGAAAATGGGTTCTCCTTTCATGAGGCCATAACTATGTGACTGTCACCTGGAATGGAGCCTGGTGAACCTCTCTGAATTTTGTGTCCTAAGAACTGTTTTGGGAGATTGGTCAGTTGGAGTCAAACGCAGCTCTGGAGTTGTAGAACGGTGGGGTTTGTGTGGAACAATGCATATTTGGGACAAGTCAGAGATGGGACTGTCTTGTCTTACCCTGGATTTCCTTTGAGATGACTGACTGGTGTTCTCTTTGTGTCTCTTCTCTAGTCAGATTATTGAAGCACAGTTTCTGCAATACCAGGATATCCACACGGGTGATGTGGTGCAGGTGAGCTTCTGAGGACCTGAGCATGTTGTACTTAAAACAGTGACCTTGCCAGTGTGCACTCCTTCTGCCTAATATGTGTGTCCAACTTTTGATCCAGACTAGTGAAATGAAAATTAGAAAAACCTTGTCTTGCAGGACTTGATTAATCGAATGCAGTGCTCTTCCCATTTTGTTCATGTTTTTATTCATGATATGGCAAAGGCAATCAAATTTTATCTGTGGTCAGTCACTTATTTGTGGCCATGAATATATTTTTAGAAATACTTGCCTTGCAGTCAAAGTAAAAGTTCATGTATGAACAATCACAATGAGCTGATGGGCAGAAAGTTACTCATTATGATTGTTACATCTGAGTCAGGGCTGTATTGGATATGTTCCTGGAAACAATTCTAGTTTGCTGGCATTGATAGGGGTTTTGCAGAAGTAGTTTATTCTTAAAGAAAAGAGGCTGTACAATAATCTTGTGAATTATATAAAAGTTAACTGGTTAGATTAATTGTGTGGTGTGTAGTTTGGTCTAAAATCACATTTTTTTTGAATGTGATTAGATTTGGTGATTGTACATGTTGTAGTGTCTTGGCTGTTTCCTACCTGTTCACATTCTGCTTTTCATGCTGAATTTACCAGTTCTTTCCCCTGTTTTGGGTTCTAGGGCAAAGTGCTCTCTCTAAAACCCATTGGGATGCAGGTGAAGGTGGCCAATGGGATTAGAGGACTTGTGCCATCCCTCCATCTCTCTGATGTGATCCTGAAGCAGCCTGAGAAGAAGTACAACATAGGAGATGAAGTCAAGTGCCGGGTGAGAGCTGCCAGACAGAGTCTTCAGCTGCTTTGCACTCTTCTCTTCTGAGTATTTAGCAGCTGGATTGATCAGGCAAGGGCAGACATGCTTTTTGAACCTCTGTATTCCATTCTTGTAGGTGCTAGAGTGCAATCCTGGAGGAAAGAAGCTGATCCTTACTCTAAAGAAAAGTCTCATCCAGTCAAAGCTTCCAGTCCTCTCAAATTATGAAGATGCAAAACCAGGCCTGATCACACATGGCTTTGTAGTGTGTGCAAGGGATTTTGGCTGCATTGTGAAGTTCTACAATGATGTCAAAGGTCTGGTACCCAAGAATGAGCTGGGCACAGAACCCATATCTTGTCCAGAGAAAGTCTTCTATGAAGGCCAGGTAATTAATGTACCTCTGCTGTGCTGTGTGTTTAAATGCAGAACAGAAATCTGCAGTTGAGTTGGCTTCAATGTGGATTTTCCCAGGAACCAGCTGCACCAGGAGATGTTTATGTCCTTTCACTTTATTACTTAGTTGTGTTCCATTTAATCAGGGTAGCCCATGAAAAGGGCAGCTCTTATTTGGGTATGTCTGACTTGCCTTTGTTTCTAGGCACTCTGTTCTGCAGGAGAACACAATCATGTGGTATGTAGAAGTCTGGAGGTTAAGGCTGCTGTTTCTCCTAAGGAAGTTTAAACTCTTAGCTACAGAATCATGTTTTCTCAGTGTTACTCTGGTTATCCTGTTGGTTTCAAACTACAGGCACTTTAGGAACTGTGTTATTCACAGTTCTAGTTTTTGTTTTGGGCAAAGTTACAGAGATCTCAACCATCTTCATTTTTTTCCTGGTGCTTTTCTTTGTCTTTCATCCTGTTATTTGTTAGCTGGCTTAGGAGAAAGGTAATTTTCTAGTCACAATTTCTGACTGCACATCTGGAGATCTGGGTTTTGTTCTCAACTCTGCTACAGACTTGCTATATACTTTCACAAGCTCATTTAATGATTACGTATTTCCGTTTTCCCTCCGTGTGATGAGGACATTTGTCTGTGGTTGAAGCTGTTAAGTTCTAGCCACTGGCTTCTATCCCCAGGTGTGAGAGAGAAGTGTGCTGTGTATGTATGTCCCTGTCTTGTAGTAAACTGACGAGGATGATCAGATGAACTTAACTTGTGTTTTATAATTTTTTTTTTTGCTGTAGGTTCTTAAAGTAATGGTCTTAAAATGTGAGCCTCAGCAGGAAAGACTCCTGTTGTCCTTCAGATTATCAAGCAAGCCTGGCCCTGAGGACAAATGGAAATGTACTCCTAAGGAGAAACAGGAAGTGAAATACCAAATAGGAGAGGTATTGAATTCAGTGGCTTATTCCTTTTTAGCCTTTTTAGTGCTCCTACTCTTAGGTGGAATCCTCTTTTTTATTTTCTGGGTGCTGCTGATTTTCTTGTTCCAAAACCATCTGCTTTTGCTCCCTAGAAAAAAAAAAAGCTTTAGAGAAATGTTTTGAAATGTTTCCCTGTTTTTGCAATAGACAGATTCCAACTCCCTGCCAATATTGCAAATGCAGGAACAGGACAGTTCTAATCTTAATTAAATTATTCCTTTCACCCTTCAAATGAAAAGTCACAACCAAGAGGATGTTTCCAGCTCTTTATTTCTCTGGGAGCTGAGAATTAGTTTTTATTTTTCCTGCAGCATTGGCATGCTTTTTAGCTCAGCCCTGTTGATGTGAAAGTTTTTCATGTATAGCTGGGAGGCAACGTAAGATCCTCTGCAGTACATCACATCACATCCCCTGTGCATCAAAAGAGATGACTTCAAAACCACTTGGAATTTTATATTGCTGTACTTGTTCTCTTTTCAGATAGTTGATGTGAAAATATTGAAGAAGAAAGATAATGGGTTAGAAGTTTCCATCTTAGAAGATGAAGACAATGTGGTAGCCTGGATCCCCATGCTGCACCTCTCTGACTTTGTTGCTACCTCCAAGCTTCTGTGGCACTGCCTTCGAGAGGGAGATGTCCTGCCCAGAGTTATGTATCTAAGTGACAAGGGAGAGCACATTGTATCCTTTGCCACCTCAACCAGGCAAACTGTGTTTTATAATTTAGGTATCTCATGATTCCATAGTATCTGCAACAAACATAAGATTACTGTAGTTAGTGTGAAGTGGAAGCGCCTGTTATGCTAATGACACTTCAAAGAGGCTTTATAACTTGTGCTAGCAGTGAGGCTCAGCTGGGGCTGGAATCTCTTCAGAACTAGATTGTGAGCTGACTTTTTTTCCCAACCAGCTTCTGGGCTGCTAAACCTATCACAACCTTAGGAAAAACTGTGCTGTTTTTATATCAAAATCTGAACTGAATTGTTAGGAAGTTGATATTTCTGCTACTGTGAAGCATGTATCTTTAATTCTGAGCAGTTTAAGAGACGTGAGTTGCTAAATTTTTGTGTAGGAAGATCAAGACATAAATTGGAATTACAGCAGTTAGAGCTCCTGTACTATAACTTGCAGCAAGTGCTTTACCCCAAAGGTTAGCAGCACTGAGAGATTTACTTGGCATCTTGGCTACTTTCATTCATCTTTTCCCATTTTTCTTAACTGGTTGTTCAGATCTTGAGTAAAAAGTCTGCAGTGATTTCTGCTATACAGGAGGAGCAAGTTGTGAGAAGCTTCTCTGAAATCCAGCCTGGCATGCTGTTGACTGGTTATGTGAGGAATGTGATGCCTTTTGGAGTGTTTGTGGAGTTCCCTTTTGGTGTGACAGGACTAGCACCTAAAATGGTAAGCAATGCCTCCTCTTCAGTAAGCAGGATGTGTGTGATCAGGCTGCTTGCAACATAGTTTTAGCAAAGGTACAATAACAAGGAGGGAGCAACTGTTCTGCAGGTACTGCTTTTGCTCAGCTTCCTGCTTCAGGGTAAAAAGGTTTTTGTTTGCCTTTTAAATCACTTCCAGAATGAAACAAAGCACTTCATTCAAGTGAGCTTAAGATTCAACGAGGATTTCATGTGACCTCAATAATTCATTTTAATTGATGGGTTTTTCTTAGTCTTTTTAATTTCTCTTCTGCATTTGAAGTGGTAACTCAAACCCTTCTGAACAGCTCTGTGGATGGTTGGTCAGTACCAGCTGTGCTCAGTAACCTTGCCTTCTGTTTCCTTTGCACAGAGCATGAGTGACAAGTTTGTGACAGACACCAAGGACCACTTTGTGGTGGGACAGACTGTGATTGCAAAGGTGATGAGCATTGATGAGGAGAAGCAGCGTGTGCTCCTTAATCTGAAGGTGTCTGAGTGCAGCTCAGGAGATTCTGCTGCAGACAGCTTTGCCCTCCTGAATCAATATTTCAAGGAACTGAAAGAAAACAGGGACTTGTTGAGAAGAGGTAAAAGATTGTAAATGTTCTGCTAAAGGGTATCAGGTTAAAAAAAAAAAAAGATGCTCTTGAGACACAAGAAAAGAAAAACATTTAAGTGAAAGAAAGTTCAGTTCAAGCTAAGACTTCACTTTCCAAAGTAGCTTATTAGAAGAAGGATGTGTGTGCAGTGTCTGCCATTGACAAGAGGCTTTTTGTAAGTACAGCTGGAACAAGCCAAAGAAACTGCTCTTTTCTTTGAAGTCTGCTAAGCCTCCTGCATTGATTTTGGGTCAAGTGCTTGTGACAACACAAACAGTGTACTCACATGAGGATGAGTTTGTTCAGATAGATTTAACTATATGCGTTACAAGTCTTCCAGCAGGGGTTTTCTCACATGCTGTTTTTCCAATGTTTTTATTGAATTCTGACCTTGTCTTTTTATACTTTTCCTATATCCAGTACTTTTTAATGTTTGTTTCCTGTGATTGTGAAGTGACAGGTCTGTTTTGTGCTTCTGGTGTTAATCTATTTTGCCTTCACTTTTTTCCATATACAGTGCTGGGTGCCAGTGTTTGTATAAGATTGGAAAATATTCTCTCTAAAATTATTAGGTCCTTAATGTCACAAAAGGGCTTCTACTTTGATTAACTCTTAGAATTTACTTTGTATTTCTACAGATTCAGGACCTAGGCTTTGTTTTCCCTTATGAGGGCAGGCGAATGCTTCATATATCACTGAGTAAATGCAAAGGCTTGTCTTTGTTTTGCAAAGAAACAACATAAGTAGAACCGCTTTCTCGCTTTTTCTTCCCTTTATTTAGGAGTGCCCAGCATTTATGAGTTGGTGCCTGGGAAAAGGGTGCATCTGGTTGTGCAGGATGTGAGGGAGGATGGCTCAGCACTGTTCAGTGGCAGTTCTGTCACAGGCCTGACTGTAACTGCCACCCGCTACCATTTGGGAGGTGAGGGTCTTTCCTTTGCTTGTGTTGGTTTTCAGTCTTGTACTTTGAAACCTCTCCTAAAACGGATTCTGCTGATGAGGAACTAATAGGGAGAAGTCTGATCAGAGTAGGGATGGCCCTGAAGAGGAGTTAAGTTTCCCAATGTCTTGCTGGCCCATTTGTGTGATTCAGAAAATATTATATAAATCTCCCTGTGCCTCTGTTAATCCTGTCTCATATTTTAGGCATCTAGTTTGTGCTCAGAGATCCTTATTTGAACCATACTATATACCATAACATGTATATAGACAAGTATGAATACTAGCTCTAGCTTTCTTGGTTTTTGTCTTCTTCTTTTAGAAAGAGCATACTTCAAGGAATATCTATCTGAAATTGCTGTCAATTTTTCTTGAAAAATCAATGACTTTTAAACAGGACTGTACTTTTTCCATTCAAAAATTAAAGAAAGGTGTCATATTGTGCAAAACCAAACATATACTTGCTGAAGTAATGAATAAACCAGTGAAAGCAAGATAAACCTCTAACTTCATCAGAAGTAATAACCCCAGGACTTCTGTGTCAGAAGAGTTTCTTTTTTTTTCCGTAGCAACAGATAGACTGACGATAGTTTTGTGCAAATATTAGGAACATCTTTTTCAAAACCTATACTATCTTGACCTTGTTTTTAGTCAGCCTTGTCTTCATTGTTTAAGAGCTGTGTCTTCATAAAATCAACTTAGTTTTCCAAGAAAGATCAGACTTTTTCCAAATACAAAGCTCTCTGTTTTTTGGTTCCTTGCTGCCAGTAATGTTGGAAGAATGTGTTCTTAAATAGACTTGTTATATGTTTGGTATTAATTTGGTTGAGATACAATAGTAATTAAGCAGTCTTTGGTCTTCAGGAATTAAACCTTTCATGTTTGTCAAGTACCACTATCACAGTTGCTGAGAATTCTTCATTGTCACCAGGACGTAATCTCCTTATGCTCATTTGTAGACAAAAAAATTGCTCCTGGTGATAAAAGGAAGGCATTTGTTCTTCATGTGGATGCCCTCAAATCTGAGGTGTACGTTTCTCTTCGGGAAGAACTGTTAAAGCAAAGACCCAAGCGAGTGAGTATGCGTTCAGTTTTTGGGTTTGTGTGTTTCTGCTTGTCTGGCAAACTGTAGGTGATTAATAGATTTCAGGGGAGGCTGCTTCCTCTTTTAGAACTGTGGGAGGTGGAGTGGAGGGAATCGAGATCTCAGCAGGAGAAGTCACTGTGTGTGTCCATTTCTGTCTAGCGGCTCCGCGAGGACTCCCAGCACTCTGCAGTGGTGCAGCACGTCACAGAGCACTTTGCCATCGTGTCCCTGCTGCGAACAGGCCAGCTGGCAGCTGTCCCCATCGCCTGCCACTTCAACGACACCTTCCGCTTCGACTCGGAAAAACTCAGGGTGGGACAAACAACCTCCGTGACCCTAAAGGCAGTAAAAGAGAACAGCCACGGAGTCTTGTTAGCAGTACAAGGCCCAGCCAAGAAGAATGTCTTTGTGAGGGTGCGGAACGAGTCCGAGACAGCCTTAGAGGAGATGATTCCTGCTGTGAAGCACTCACTGTCCCCGGGGGACGTTGTCACCGGTACCGTTAAATCCGTCAAGCCCACCCACGTCACTGTGGCTATTGATGACAAGCTGACAGGTTCGATCCACGCATCCCGGATTCTGGATGAAGTGCCCATAGGCTCTTTTCCAACTTCCACTCTGAAAGCTGGACAGAAAGTGACTGCTCGAGTCATTGGAGGCAGAGATGTGAATACTCACAGGTGGGAAAACATGTACATGGTGTTGCTTCTGGAGGAATGCAAAGGATGAAACAGTTCATGTTTCAATTCAGGTCATCTAGGCCCCTCTGTTAACAGATGGTGTTACAGCTGCCTTTGCTGGAGTAGTTCAGGCCTGAGGAAATCTGCTATTATATTCTATTCCAGATCCAGCTTTCAGTAAATTAGCTGTGTCGCTGTATTTGTCTTGAGTATAGATTGCAAGAAAAAAAGACGTCTAAAGTATTAAGTTCCAGTGGAAGCCCTAAATACAGGCCCCGGGGACTAAATTTGTTGGGATATTTTGGTTACCTAAATTGCTACTGGAATAGTAATAGGAAGAACTGGAACTGGAAGGCTCTGGTACTTTTAGAGGGCTTGCACCTGGGGTTTTTTTGCCAGTGCAGAGGCATTAAATGTGGGTGACTGGTACCTGGGGAGATCACGAAAAACATTGATCTTTTTCCTTTTCTTTAGGTGCCTGCCAATCACCCATCCACACTTCACACAATCCATTCCAGAGCTCAGCATTCGACCAAGGTAAGTGCTGTATGCACATGCTTTACAGACCTTGTATCCTTGAATGTCCCATCCCTTGTACCTCTCATTCATGAAGGAGCTGGTCATGAGCAATGAGTATGCAATGAGGTTACTCTTACTCTCTTTCACACTAACTTGGGTCCTGTAGCTGTGTTAAATATCACAGTGCTCTCCCAGCACATGATTTCATTTGAATGTCCTTTTGGCTTCAGATTCTGCCAATATGGACTCTGTCATGTCTGTTCCTGTCAGAAAGATTTCCTCTTATGATCAGGGAAGAATTAATTCCTGGCAGAAAAAATGTAGCTGAGGAGGGGTGAAAGACATTGTCACAGTAGTACTAGCTCACCACATTCCCCTGGTGAACTTCCATCTAACTTCCATCTTGGTCATTGGGACCAAAGCTGTTTTACTGATGTCCTCCTTCTTCTTTTGCAAACAGTGAAAAAGAAGGGGAATTCACACCAATGTTGAACCTTAAAGAAGAAAGTTCCCTTAAGAAACTTGGACTCTACGATGTTGGGCAGACAGTCACCTGTTTTGTAAAGAAGGTGAGGTCAGAGTCTTCTTAGGAAGTGTGCTTGGGGGCAGTAAGTAGGTGTGACCTTGAGGGCCTTAGCTCAGACTTAAATACTGAAGGATTATGGTCTTCATTAATTGTCAGAGTGGCCCATGGTAACTGCAGTGTCTTACCAAGAAAGTAGAGGAAGAAAACAAAAATTTTCAGTACTTGATGGAGTCAGGCTGACTTGTCCTCTTTGGCATGCCTGTTTGTTGCCAGCAGGCTCTAGTAAAATGGCCTGTGGGTATGCCACCAGCACAAAGTACACTTGCTGCTGATCCCCTGTGTGCACTTGCCTGTGAACCACAGTAGTGTTATGCTTGTGAGAACAGAATTGAAATCACCATTTTTGCTTAGTGCAGAAGCCAAGGCTTGAGTAGTTCTTTTTAGCCTTAAAAATTAGTGAAAAATTTCTGCCAGGGAAGATATTTTTCCCCAAAGTGTCATGCTGTCTTCTCTGGTTATTTGGTGTCTTTTTAGTATAACATGCTCAAAAATTGGCTGGAGGTGGAAGTCGCCCCTGACATTCGAGGAAGAGTTCCTCACCTGCTGCTGTCTCTGAACACCAAGGTAAGAGGCTGTTACTGATGAGCTACACAGAGTTGTTTTTTTCCATATGCTTGGCCACACATAATGACTGCAGATACTTGTGACATCCATGTGAACTCATAACCCAGTGTTCTGCCCTTTAGGCATTGCTGCCCCTTGCTAACAAGCAAGTACTATGCCTGTAGCTAGTTTGGCTCAGGATAGCAGAGCCACTGAAGCAGTGCTGAGCTATCAGTCAACTGCACATCAAAGATGTTTATAGAAAGTGTAAAGATTCATAGGGGAAACACTAGGCAGAGTTGTGCAAAGCTCCTTTTCTGGAAATAAGTGTAAACGTGTCTTTTATTTCAGGTCTTAAAACATCCGGAAAAGAGCTTTAAAAATGGCCAGGCAATATCAGCCACAGTGACTGGAACAGACGCCAGTGAAACAAACCTCTGCTTGTCACTCACAGGTACTGTGGAGCCTTTACAGCAGGGCCCCACCACATGTGGTGCTTTACCCAGAGCTGGGCCTGCACTGACCCCTCAGGTGAAGATATTACACTCCAGAGCCAAGCTGTACCTCCCTGTAGAACAGAACTAACCCCTGGGACCCTGACTTAGATGTAGCAGCATCTAAGACAAGTGAGGTCAGACCTCTAGAATAAAGAATCACTTTTCTAGTGTCTCAGACTAAAGCCCTTATCTGAGCCCTTCTGACCATGTTCCCTTCTAATCTCAAACATGAGGTAGTACATTTGTCAGCATTTGTCAGTTTTTCTGGATCTTGGAATTGTGCAACTAAGGAACCTTTTCTGGGCTACCAAGGCAAACATGGCTGTGAACAGAGATTGCACAGACTGCACTTTACCGAATCTTGTGGGTTTGATATGTGACTAGGCAACTAAAATCAGCTACACTAACTTACTGCCTCTGTTGCTTCATATATTGAAATATTTTGATGCCCTTTTCCTCCTTCACCTTTTCCAGGAATTCAGTCACTAGAGCAGGACACCATCTCTGTAGGCATGGTAACAAAGGTGACTCCACACGTTGGTTTGACCATTGCACTGCCAGGGGGGAAGACTGGCAAAGTCAACATCTTTCACCTGAATGATACTTACACAGAGGATCCTCTGGGGAGCTTCAAAGTTGGCAAGATTGTCAGGTTAGTAGTTGTCTTCCTTGTTCCTTTGAGCTGCAAGGCTTAGAAATATTCTCCTTCAGTGACAGGCTTTTCACTGCCTTGAGGTCAGTCTGTGGCTAAGAAATGATGCTGACTTCCCGTATATATGTTTGGGTGAAACTCTTGTATTTTCCATTTATGAAGAAGCCCCTATTCAGCTGCCTTCATGGACTGTCTTTTTGAGAGTAGCTACTCTGTTAGCTAAGGTGCTGATGGGGCTAAGGGTAGCCAGGTATCCCAGCTCTGCAGTGGTTCTGTGAGCTGTTTGGAAATTGAGTTGTTTTTACATTTGTAATGCACAAGCAATTGCATTTCCCTGCTTCACATACTTGTTGGGAATGTTGGAGAGTGCAACAGGCCAAGTGATTTCAGGTGTAACAATCTTTAACTCTTTTGTATTGGCAGTAGAGACTGAGTAAATCAAGTAGGCATGTTTCAGAAGTCCTTTATCTAGTTTTATGAACTGTTGTATCATGCTGGTTTGTATTAGACAGAACGTGCTCATAGGAATAGAGCACTTGGTTTCTTTTTCTGCTAGTGTAAATGTTTATTTTCAATCTGTGGCTTTTTTAGCATGTAAAAAAAGCTTTCTGTTTTCTCCCCATCTTCTGCCATGCAGATGTTACATCCTCTCCAACGAGAATGGTAAAATCCAGTTATCTCTCCGGCAGTCCCGGTATGTATCGTCCCTCTAGTCTGATCTTCTACTAGTGAAAAAAAATATCATGAAATACAGTTGTTGTTTGTTTGGGAAGATCAGTGAGAAATGTTAAAAGGACAAGGAGGGTCTGACACTTAACATAAAGCTGCTCAAGTAGGTTGAGATTTAATTTCTGTTTGTCATAGTTTCTAGGCCTGCCTTATCTTTTTTGTTTTCTTACTTGGGATGAAAGTTCTACCACTGAATTTGCAATACAAACATGTTATGTTTCAATGTTCAGCTCCATTTTAACTCCACTTTTGATTAAATAATAGACTTAGCCCTAAATGTCTCTTACAACTGAACCTCTTGCTTTGTCTTCCTTATGGAACAGAAGTGTGGAATTAAGTATCTTAGAAATAAGTGGGGAAAAGACCAAGCAGATACTGTGCAAAATTTCAGACACTATTTTACTCTCCTCATTTTCTTAGTGTCAGAGAAAGTCAGACTGATGTGTTTGGCTTTGTTTGCAGCAGCATGTGTATTCCCTAATGCCAGGTGGAGCTTGGCAGAGATGCAGGTAGTCCAATTAGTAAATTTCAATAAACTGAAGGGTGTCTCTGAGACACTCCAGAGAGTACTACCTGTTGTTAATACTGATCTATTTTCTACTATCCAGACCAGAATGTGAATTATTCAGTCAAGTGCTTTAACTTCTAACCTCTCTTTCCTTTCAGGCTAAATCCAAAGACAAACAGCAAAGTGGAGGATATTGAAATAACAAGTATTAAGGATGTCAAAAAAGGCCAGCTAGTGAGAGGTTATGTCAAATCAATCACTCCATCAGGTGTATTCTTTGGGTGAGTAGCCTGAGAAAATTATTCTGGCAAATGATGTGTCTTGGTGAACTTATTTTGAGTGTATGATTGTGGAATCTTGTTTGGGGATTATCTCTGGCATAATGTGAAGTCACAAAATGAATTTACTCTTGGAAATCGAGATGTCATGGAGACTGTCTTGAGCCTGTGAAATGAAAGTAGGGAAAGTTAGTGAGACACTTTATAGAACCAGTGGTGCCACAAATGCACTTTATTTTTTTCCTCCTGCTGTAGAATACTAATTTTTTATTTTCTTCCTCTTCTCAGATTGTCCACTTCTCTCCTGGGCCGAATCCTGTTCCAGAACGTTTCCCCATACTTTGTACAGAAACAGTCCTTATATGAAAAGTACCTTCCTGAAGGAAAACTGCTCACTGCCAAAGTGCTTGGGTAAGTCCAATGTTCTTTAAACAGGGCTATGAATTAGAAGAGAGGAGAGGATGGAAAGAGGAAGATAAAAGGAAGGTTTGAAAGAAGTTCACATCCTTTCAGTCATTGTAAATGCTCTCTTTTTTTTCTTCTGTCCTGCTACTCCTGGCAATGCACCACAGGGTAAATAAAAAAGAAAAACATATTGAGCTCTCTCTCCTGCCCGAGCACACTGGGATGCCAAGTGTCTTGCCTGAATCCCTAGGCCTACCACAATATGGAGCAGAGGAAGAGAAAAGAGAGGCAGATGAGGAGGAAAAAAGAGAAGAGCCTAAGCTGAACAGAAAAAAGAGAAGAGGGAACCGTGAAAGTGATCAGGTATGGGTGTGATTGCACAGTATATGCTAAAGAACTTTGTTGGTTCAAATACTGAAGTGACTGGGAAGATCCCAGTGTCATCCCAGAAGGATGAGGCTGACAAATTATACAGGCTAGGAAAAAAAAGATTAAATTGCATTGGAGATTACAAAGATCAAAAACTATTGCTTTTGGGTGGGAGTTGAGATAACAGCCCACCTGTATTTCCTGTTCCTTTGGTCTTTGCACCCTATGTAGGTGAGTGTGGATTTATTCTCCACTGTCTTAGCTGAGAGAGTAGTGGGGAATGCTCTGCCAGGGTATTTCCCTCTCTCTGCTGCCAGGCTCTTTACTTTGTGATCAGAATTGCCTTTAAGACTGTCAGTTAAAGTTGTTGTCCTTCACTGTCCACTCATTTCCACTTGTTGCAGGAGGCAAAGCCAAAGAAAAGGAAGATCTGCCCAGCAGATGAAAATGACAGTGGAATTGAGGTGTATTACCGTGAGGAGGAAGAGGATGACCAGGAGGAAGAGGCAGCTAAAAAGAAGTCTAAGGTGAGAAGTTTGAAGGAGAACCTGAGCCTGAAATGACCTTCTAGTCCTATTGATATATGTCAGTTTGACTTTAAGATACTAAGTATTACTGCTGCAGATAGGAATGACACAGGCTGGTGTTTGTGTCATCTGAAAATGGCTTGAGGTGGATGGAATTTAAATTCCAGCAAAGCTAGACACAGAGTTAATGTTTTTGCTGATGGGCTGTTTGCAAGTACAAGAAGTCAGTAATACTGAATGGGGAGATGCCACAAGCAAGAAGCAGTTGTCTGATCCTAGTTTAAAACCTAAAATTAAAACCCAGGGCATTTTCTGTCTTCCTCCAAACAGGTAAGGAAGGCTGGTGAAGCTCCCAGGCTGCAAGTGTCCATGGGCTTCACCTGGGATGAAGACAATGCAATGGATATACCTGTGCTGGATCAGAAGGAAGAGAGCTCAGAGAGCGAGGAGGAGGAGGATACGCAGTCCAAGGTACTGTGTAATTGTGTCATCTGCACAGGAGACCCCACACACTGGCTGTAACATGATGTTTGGTATTTGCATGTCTGTCTGCCCTGTAGCAAAGCCTTTTAACCCAAGGGAGCATCTTTGGCAGCTGACACAGAACTTGTTCACCTATTTTGAACACTGACTTTAGTAGCAGATACCTCTGAAGCAGAAGAGAAAAGGCCCAATTTTAGCATAACTGCATGAAAAACAGGTTTTCTCATGTTGACATATTAAAAAAATAAGTATTTAGAGTCAAACAAATGTTTTCATGAACACAAAACTTTTTTTATTTAATCTCAGCTCTGTTATTTACTTTTCCTGAGTGTTGTAAATTTACAGAAAAACCTGGAGGTGAAAAACCTTTCAAGTCATAGTCCTCTTACTTAGCAAAACACCATAAAGCACCAAAACCAATCTTCTTTTATGCTATCACCTTTAGAGGGGTTTTCCAGTGAGAGCAGTTCAGCAAAATTGAGAAACAAGCTCATGAACTCCCTTCATGTTTGCTCTTCAGGATTTCTTCTGTCCCACAAAACTTATCTCTGTAAAAGCAATGCATGGCTCATGCTTTAGAGCCAAGATAACAAGGCAGAGAACTATGGCACTGTGGGTTCCAAATTTAGACCTGAGTCACCCTAGTGATCCAGCAGCATGCCCCAGTTGTACATGGGGAGAAATTGTGTTGGTTTTTTACAGAGTGAAGGAAGGTGATGATGACTGCTGGCCTGGAAGGTAAAGATGGAAGAATGAGAGGGAAGGGCAGTGTGGATCCTGCTGTTGGAATGCCAGACTAGCAAAATATTTGGTCCTTCAATTTATTTAATTAAAAAAAAAGGGATTTCATGTACTGCTATTTTTTTTGAGGTGTGAACTGTGTAAGAAGGGATGGGGGGGTGTGTATAATTTTTACCCTCTTTTAAACAGTTGGCCTCATCTCTCCCTGTGGAAACTGCTTAGCCTTGGGCATACCGAGGTCTGGCTGTACTGTAGCTGGAGCTGCCTATTACCCCATGAAGTGCTTGCCCTTCCTCAGTCCTCCTGTTTTGCTCTTTCAGCTAAAGAAACGAACAAAGAAGGAGAAGGAGCTGGAGAAGCAGAAGAAGGAGAAGGAGCTTTGCAAAGTAGAGGCAGCTCTGATGGACCCGAGTCGGCAGCCACAGTCGGCAGATGACTTCGACCGCCTGGTGCTGGGCAGTCCCAACAGCTCCATCCTCTGGCTGCAGTACATGGCTTTCCACCTCCAGGCCACAGAGATTGAGAAGGCCAGAGCTGTGGCAGAGAGAGCACTTAAAACAATCAGTTTCAGGTAATAATGGAGCTCTGCTTTTCTTTGCCCCAAAGAATAAATGATGATGGGGTAGTTGTGGTGGAAGAGCACTGGTAGTATCAGTGTGAGTGTGAGTGTGTGTGTGTGGAGTGACAGAGTCTGTTTTAGTGAACTCAGAAGGATTAAATGGTAGCAACTGTCAGCTGGCCCTTTGAAGGTCTGGCCTGAGTCACCACCACTGGCCCACAGGTGATCTGCTGCAGGTCCTGAGCTCAGGAGCTCCTGAAGGTGTCACTGAGTGCACAGACATTCTTCTGGGTAGTCAGAAGTTTTTGGAAGAGCATAATGCTGTCAGTGATGTCCTTGAATCAAAACGTGAAACAAATGCTGAAACTCCTGTTGCTTTTAACATAGGGCTGTACGGTTAAGTATATTGTGCTTTCTTGACTCAGCCTAATGGTTTTTAATCACAAACAACAAGCTGACAAATAACTGTAGTGTGAATCAACTGCTGTGCTTTATTTCAAAAATAGTGTTTCAGGGAGCATTATGTCCTTTTTCTTGTCCTGGAGACCTGCTGCATGTCAGTGAGTCTGTGTAGGGTAGTTTGCAAAAATCTGGTGAAGACTGGAAAAAGGCTGAATATTCTTGTTCACATCTGCTTTAAGGGAAGAACAGGAGAAGCTGAATGTCTGGGTAGCTCTGCTGAACCTGGAGAACATGTATGGTACTGAGGAGACACTGATGAAGGTCTTTGAGAGAGCAGTTCAATACAATGAACCTCTGAAAGTCTTCCAGCATCTGTGTGACATCTATGCCAGTTCTGAGAAGTACAAGGTAAGACAGTGCAAGCAGATCCCTGGCATGGATCCCATTCAGGCTTGCCAGGAAACTGCAAATGCTGGCTGTGTAAGCTTCCTGCTGTCAGACGCTGGGCTTGTCCTGTTCTTAACTGGAGTTAATGGTTATGATTAACAGTGGGCAAGGATGCATTGATGCTTGATTTTATGTCATAAGTGTTCAGATACCCAGCCAAAAAATATGAGTGTTAAAGCTACAAGGCTTTGTTATGAGTGTGTGATCTCTCTGTCCTTCCAGCAAGCAGAAGAATTGTACCACACAATGCTGAAGCGTTTTCGCCAGGAGAAATCTGTGTGGCTGAAATACGCCTCTTTCCTCCTGAAGCAAGGCCAGGCTGAGGCTACACACAGGCTTCTGGAGCGTGCTCTCAAGGCTCTGCCCACCAAAGAACGTAAGCTCTCCGCCCCAGCCTTATTTTGGACCTTAATGTAGACAGGGGATGGGCTGCTCTCTGATATCTCTGCCTGTGACAGCATTTGTAATAAATGAAAAGTGCAGCCAGCTGACTCTCAGGGGAGGGGAACTTTTAAGCTGGATGTCACTGCTAAATGCACCTCTGCTAAAGGTACCTAATTGAATTTTCTATGATGCACAAATGCAAAGCACCCAAAGCAAAGGCAGTTTTACAGCCCTCTAGAAAAGTTCACTTGGTCTAAGCCCAGGTTTTTGGGGCTGCCCATGGGTGCTGCATGATACATTATGAATATAAAAATAAACCTCTCCTGCAGAGAGCTGAAATGGGAAGTGAACTGTGACTTTCTGTCTCCCACTTTGATCCCACCTCGGTCCAAAACCTCTTTACAGCAGAGCCTTTTGTCTCTGGGTAGAGATGGTGCTGTCTCTGTGCCTGCCTCTGTTCTTTGTTATTCTCACTTGTTTGATCACATGGAAGAGACTTGCTGTGGTACTCCAATATGTCATTACTTTTTCCAGATGTGGATGTCATTTCAAGGTTTGCACAGCTGGAGTTCCATTCTGGGGACACAGAACATGCCAAGGCCCTCTTTGAGAGCACCCTCAGCAGCTATCCCAAGCGGACAGACATTTGGTCCATCTACATGGACATCATGATCAAGCATGGCACCCAGAAGGAAATCCGGTGAGTTGTGGTGCAGCAGGCTGGGAAGGGGCAGAGCACACCTGGAAAGAGCAGAGGAACCTTGCAGGGTGAGGTTGTACAGGGCTTCCCACAGCACAGCAAAAGGGATTCCCCCCCCTCAAAACTGGGGTGTGTGGAAGTGCTGATCCTTGCTAGGACTGAAGAGACCCCAAAGAGTTCCATAGGGCAGAGGGGGACAGATTTGTAAGTTGTGGCCTGAGTGACAGAAACTAGTTTCTCTAGAACCTCTTTTACTAAGGTTCACCTGTCCCTCTGCGGGGATTGCCTTGTATCTGAAGGGTGAGATCAGTCTTGAATAGTCAAGTCTTTGTATCTTGTAAAAATGCAAAAACGTATTTTAATTTTTTTTTCCATGAGAGGTGACAAAAGGAATTTTCCACATCCACGTAATGAATGCAGTGTCCAGTGCAGTGTCTGGATCTTTGTTTAAGTTGACCAGCAGTTCTGCAAGCAAGTAGAAGGCTTCTACTTAGAGATTTTGGCCAACTGTCAGGAATCTCTTTCTCCAAACAACAGCACTTTCCAGCAATTTCCTCTGAATATTTCCCCTAAATTTCTGCTCTATATTACAAAACAGGGTACAGGGCTTGTATAGAGTGCTGTCACAAACACAGTGATTTGAATCACTTTGGTTTCTTGCAGAGACATCTTTGAGAGGGTCATACACCTGAGCTTGGCACCAAAGAAGATGAAATTCTTCTTCAAACGCTACCTGGATTATGAGAAGAAATTTGGTACAGCAGAAAGTGTCCTGGCTGTTAAAAAAGCAGCACTTGAGTATGTGGAAACCAAGAGTTCCCTTGCTGACACCTAAGTGTGGTGCCAGTGAAAGCAGAGAGACTTGGTTTTCCATGCAGTGTGGGAACTGAGGAGTGTGGAGTTCTGCTGTGACTGTCCATGGACAGTGAGTTTCTGGAGAGTATTGGTCTGTGACCAAACCAGCTTGGAAAGAACAAACAATCAAATGAAAAGGTTTGATAAATGTTTGCAGCTTTGTCCAGATGTTACAAATAATCCTGGTCTGTTGATGACACGTTTTTAAATATAGACTGTTTTATAATCAAAAAACCATCAGCCATACCTGTTTTACTTTCCTGGAGAAATGATGCAATTATGACACAGTGCTTTTAAGTAAGCAATGTCTTATAAATTGAGATACCAGAGAAGATTCTTGTCTTTTGGATGAATTAACACTTCTAAAGATTTATCTCATGTGCCTTTGTGCTCTAGAAACTGGCAGAGCAACTCTGAATTGTGGCATAGTTGAAGCTGGAAGAAACCTCTTGATAATCTTCATGCTCCTGCTCAAAGCAGGGGTCAGCAAAACTAGGCTGATCAGGTGCACTCCCAGTTTGGTTTTGATTCCCCCAACAATGGAGAATTCACAGCCTCTCTGGGCAACCATCTGTTGTAACAAGTTGCTAGGGGTTAATGACAGAAAAAATAGTGATTTTCAGTAGTCATTGTCTCTCAAGAGAAATCACTGAAGTCAAAGAAAAAGGTGGTTTTTCTGTGCTGAAAAAAAAGTTATTCCAATGTAACCTTCTGCTTGGAGAAAGCTACTGATGTCAGTGCCTTATGGTCCATATCCTTAGAACTCTGTATTCCTCTAACTTTCCACTAAGATGTGGATATTATGAGCTACATTTTACAGAGGGAGAACTCGAGATAAGGGAAAAATAGGGTATGTGAACAGATGTGATTCTCCAGTGTAGACCCTAGTGAGTAGATGCCCAGCTTTGAAATACCAAACTTGAAGAGTCTTACTCATTGTAGGTACTCTAAACCAGAGCTCTGCAGGACCCGTCTCTTCTGCCTGTGTGAATGCCCAGTGTTGGCAAGGCTGGATGATTCAGCATTTATTTCATTCCCAAGTCCTTTGGGATCCAGGAACAAGTCAATTCACTTCTTGCCCCCAGGGAGAGCAGGGTGCTGTACTCAGATTTTGCTTAATGAACTTTTAGTGGAGGAGGCTGATTGCAACATCCAGTAGCAACTACTGCTTTTTTTTTTTTAAGAACACAACTTCGATAATGGTGGCTCCTTCTTTTGGTTTAATTAGTTGCATAATAAAACATGTAAATAAGCATTGCAATAGAAACAAAGATCCCTCAGAGGTACTGTTTCTTCTTCACTACTGGGGCTATTATAGTCTCTAGCAGGCAGGAAAAGTGAAAGACCTGTGTGTAATTCTCTGTACTGGAGGAGCCTGGTTTGAACCCATCTTGCTGCTGGGAGCTGTGACCTGTGGGCTGCTCTGTGATGGGATTGTTATTGGTCTTTGAAGGAAAAGCAGGAGGCGTGAGCTACAACTCATGTGATCCAGCTTGCCAGGAAGATAGGTGACTCAATTTCACTCTTGGAAGTTCAGTGAGAAATCTAATTTGGCTTCTTGTGTGTAAAAACCATGTGGGTTAATGTTCCTCACCTCAGCATTGTCATTGGGGGTCACTGGGTGACAGGAGCAGCAGGGATATTCCTGAGGGTGCTGATGTGCCAGGAGGGGCAAAAGCCTAGGGCTGTCTCAGTGGGGATCACACTTAGGGTGGCAGAGGAGAGAATCCAAATGCCTGCAATTGCAAACAAGTTTCTGAGTGTAGTGTCTTGTTCCACTCCTCACTGACAACTGTCCACTCCAGCATGCCTCTCCAATAAGAGGGAGGGAGAACAGACAAGCTGGACAAGCCCCATGCCCATCCCAGCACATGGAAAGAGAGTGGATTTAATGCGGAGAGAAGGGATGTAAACAGAACAAAAGATGATTTGTACTCATGGTTTATTAGGATCAAAATCCATTCTCAAGCATTACATGTCTTGCTCCTTTCCTTCAAAGGAGGGAAGGGGAAGAGAAGGAACCAGAGTGGAGGTGGTTCAAAGGAATAATTAGGACTATCAAGGAGGAAGGCAAGGGAAATAAAGGCAGTAAGAGGAACTCTGCTTTGTTTCAGCGAGTTACCTTGTGTCTGCTGGCTGTGTGGGGGTGGCGTGCTTGTCTGCATGTTCGCACTGGAGGGCCAGTGAGAAGAAATGCAAATGAACTCCCTTTCATCTCAAGTTAATGCAATTTCATTTAACTTCCATCTGATTATTTCTGTGGATTAGTTGATGGTGAGGCTGAGAGCCAAGCCTTCCCACAAATGCAAAGCAAATCTGTAGAGAGGCTGAACGGGGATCCTGGGATGCCTTGCCCATTAAGCGGTGTTCCAGCCTCTTTATGTGAGGGAATAGCCTACAGCTCTTTCTTGCAGACACCATACTTGTCAAAAGCTTTTTAAATAATTTTCTCCCCTTTGCTGCGATTGTGTATCCTGATATACAAGATTTGTGCTAATCATTGCAAGAATAACTAAAAAGCCACTTTACTAACTTGTAATATGTAGTAGTGCTTTAAAACATTCTAGGATGATCTGGCTAGGAGAGGATCTGAATCTTTAATAGAAAGAAAAAATAAGTTCCCAGTTCTTGAGTTCAAAGAGAATATTAAATTATGCCTTTTATGCTCACTGAAAAAAAAACTCAGAAGGCAATGAAAAATAACTCTCATTTAATAATTTATTTGAAATCTCCTTGTGTGTAAGCCCCTCTGAGTTCTGTGGGTTTGAGCTGGTTTTTGAAAAACTTATTAAGGCTTTTCAGTAAATGACACAGTGTAAAAGGAAGTTGTATCTATAACAAAACAGTTCAAGTAGGAAAAACAAACTTCTCTGTTGTGCCAGCTCTTTAAACAGTTTGGGGTACACAGGCTTGACCCCTGGGAGAAAAGGGACTGGAGTGCCAGAGGAGCAACCTTGAAGCCATAGTCACACAGTGCCATAGTGAGGGAGTAATTTTACACCTTTCAAGTTTTGCTTTCCCAGAGTACAGCCAAGTCCATATTAGAGGCCTTCTACTCCAGGGGCCAATTAAGGCAGTGGAAAGAGTTTTAGAAAGTTCAGTGGTAGATGGGTAGGGAGAGGGCTGCTCCTCCGTTCTGTTCCTGCTATCCCCTTGCTGTTCCAGGGCTGCAGTCCCAGTGCAGCAGATGGGTGAATGTGATGTACTCCTTGGGCTGGCAGCTTTCTCATCCCATTCCCTTCTGAGAAAAATGCTCCATTAATACAAGTGACTAACTACGGTTACGTGGTATATACGCTATATGTATGTTTATATACACATACATGTAAAGCTAATTCTGGTTGAGGTCTTCCTGCAGCTTGTAACCCAAACAAAGGACACTGGAAATCCAATGGGATGCAGACAGTGCTGTGGGTACTCATTCCTCTCAGTCTCGCTGTCTTGCCCCAAAGCTGATCTGCTGATGGTGCCTTCTTTGGGTTTATAGATTCATGGGGGCATTTGGGCTCATTAGAGATTGACAGGCACTTTAGTAAGAACAAAGGGAGTTTGGTGTCTTACCCAGTTTCAACCTGGTCATTAGAGTGCCTTTCTGAATACCAGGAATATTCGTGCTTCCTTCTGCTTCAGTCTCTGTTATTTGGTGTGTGGCTATGTTACTGAGCCATTCCTTCCCATATGCTATTGCATTCTCCTTGCCTCAGGAAGTTACCCATTGCTTCCTTCTTTTACTTCCACTGTAAAGTGTGTGGAGTGCTCTGGGACCTACCTGTGTAACAGGCATCGCACAAGTGTGTAAGAAGATATCAATGTCAATAAACATTGTTGATAAACATTGCCCACACGGTGGGCACCATATGTCAAGTTTTTAGGGCATCTTCAGTGAAGACTATGGTGATAGGTAGTTGTAAAAGAAGTCCTTTATTGCATCGTTAAATCAGCCCATGAAGGCAACTTATTAGAGTCCATAGCAGTACACAGAAGCCTTCTAACATAAAGTTTCTAAGTCCCAAGAAGGAACAGCAGCCTCAGCAGTAGCCGAGGCATCAGCAGTCTGTGTCCCTTGAGCATCTTGTCAGTAGCAACAACAGAGGCATTGGTGTTTTTGTGAGTCTTGTGTGGATTTATGTATTTTAGCTTCTCTGAAGGTTCTAGTTCAATCCTTGTATTTCTGGGCACTCCTGGGCCTGTATGGATTTGGCCCAGGGAGATTCATACTCCCAACAGTTAAAGAGCATCATGGGGGAAGNGCAGTACACAGAAGCCTTCTAACATAAAGTTTCTAAGTCCCAAGAAGGAACAGCAGCCTCAGCAGTAGCCGAGGCATCAGCAGTCTGTGTCCCTTGAGCATCTTGTCAGTAGCAACAACAGAGGCATTGGTGTTTTTGTGAGTCTTGTGTGGATTTATGTATTTTAGCTTCTCTGAAGGTTCTAGTTCAATCCTTGTATTTCTGGGCACTCCTGGGCCTGTATGGATTTGGCCCAGGGAGATTCATACTCCCAACAGTTAAAGAGCATCATGGGGGAAGCCTTTTTGCTCACCCTAAGCTATGAGGCTTTCCCGAATTGTGTGGTAGATTCTTCCAAGGCATTGGTCTAGAGGTTTCCCTGACAGGCACAGGGGTCTCCACAGGGAGGAATGTTCCCAGTGCATCCCTCAGCTAAGCACTGATACTGGAAGGCCTGCCAGGCAGTCTGGGGAAGCGCTGCTGGTGCACATCTGTCTTAGGAAGCTAAAAACAGCAGTTCGTGGCCTTCTGGGGTTGGCCCGTTCCCTTCCACCCCTTTGGCCCATTTGTGGAGGCGGCTGTAGAGGGGGAAGCCCTTGTTCTCTCGGTAGATGTAGACACCCGTGATGGCATTCCACTGGGGGCTTGGCTGGACACCCTCCACCGGGAACTCCTGCACCAGCTCCTTCTCCTCCTTGTCCAGTGCCACAAAGCCAAAGAACTGTTTCACATTCTTGGCTGCCAGGATCCTGGAGTGCACCTCGGCCGTGCGTCGGAAGAGCTTGTCCTCGTTGGAGCGGTACTGGGCCCAGTAGGCCTCCTGCCGGTAGCTGAGGGGTGAGCAGCAGTGCTTCAGGCACTTGGTGAGGAAAATCATGACTGCAACAATGCCGATGAGCAGCCAGCCGAAGAGCTGGGAGAGAAGAGAGAGGCTGTGTTAGGACAAGGCAAGGTGCTCTTACCCACTCCCTGTGGCTCTCTCCCCGCTGTGCCTACCTGGGACTCGTATCTCAGTCTCCGTGTCACCTCATCCCTGAACTTGGTGAGGTTTGCTGGGACGTCTCTACAGGGGATCTTGGCCAGCACCTCGGCCCCATACTCAGCTGGAAACTTGTCCAGGGAGGATGGCTTGACAAACTCACTGAGGGCACAGATGTAAGCTTCCCCACGCAGCAGTGAGATGACCGACCAAGTGATGGGGGCCACGGATGCCCGGCCCATGATGGAGCCAAAGAGGAGGAAGGTGGCAGCAGCAGAGAAGTTCTTGGTGCCACGCTTGTGGCACTCGGCCACCAGGTTCCAGGTGTGATTGTTCCAGATGACACCAATGAGGAAGAGGGCCAGGGCTGGGACACCGATGGCAGCCAGCCCATAGATGTAGTTGCGGGCAGGGGAGCAGGGGCAATTGAAGGCCACGACTGAGAAGAGCTCCTCACTCCCCACCGTGCCCAGGGCCACCAAACCATTGAAAATCATCACATCCTTGCTCTTGAAGAACAAGGAGAGGAAGCGGAAGTTCTCAGCGATGAGGGCGGCCATCTCGCTCACAGGCTGAGGTGTGTTCTGCAGCACTGAGGAACACTGCAGTGGGGGATGAAATGGCCTGGTGCTAGCTGATGTGCAAGGAGCTGTTCCAGCAGCAGGACACCTTCACTGACGTCCCTTCCTCCCACCTGGTGTCTCAGCCTCTGGAGCTGGTTGCTGATACCAGGGATACTTCACAAGGGGCTGAAAAGGGACTTCACCTAAGCAATAAGTGAGACCTCAGCCATTTTAGTTTCCCACTAAGCCCTCCAAAAGCTTCTCTACAGCAAAGATGACGGGGCGTCTCTTTCTGTCCCTCTCAATTGCATGTTTGTCCTCTTTCCTTCTGTTTGGTTTTAGTCACCTCCCACAGAGGCAATTATTGTCAGCATCACTGGCAAACTCTTGATGATATCCCAAACCTGCAATGAAGGAGAACACCGTATTACTGGGAAAACTGGACCAGAGCATTGTCACTAGGATGTGTCCCCAGCCCTGCTACTGACTCACACTAGCCCAGCCAAAGGTGGAACAGGGGTGCTGGAGTTGTGCTGCTTTGAAGGTGCTCTGGGTGGCTTTTGCATCCCTCTTTAGAGCTGATGAGTTAATATTTATTAATAGACGCAAGTAGGTGAGGAAGGCAGCAAGGGGTGCTGTGAGACATCCCAGCAGATTTGGGAGCACAGAAATGCAGCATGGGAGGCCCAGGCAGGAGCAGCCTTTGCTGAGAAGGGTGAAGTGATACGTGGGAGCTGTTGCTGCCAGCAAGAGAAGTCACTTTCTGGGAAAACTTATCTTGATGTCCCAGAATTCAAACACCAAATGCTCACAGAGCTGAGACAGCAATTACATGTGAAGTTTTGCTAAGATTAGGTGTGGCAGGATGATCTCCCATCCTGCAGCTGATTGACACAATCGTACTCCCTGTCCAGGCCTGCCATCCCAGCTCAGCCTCTTAACTGCTGCCCTGAGATTGAGCCCATGTACCTGCAGCCTCAGTGCCAGAGGTGCTCTTTGGTGCCCTTTTCCTGTGTTATACCCAACCGACAGGGCTGCAGGCACCCGGGGCCAAGCAGGGAAAAGCATGTGCCCTGATCTTTTTTAAGGGCAGGGAAGTAACTGGGGAATGTATCCACACTCTCTGCAGCGATGTCCATTTCCCCCATCCCATCTGCAAGCTGGATTCAATTAATTTCTTAGCTGACTTTCCATCTGTACCGCATCCCCACGGGTTTCTCCTCAGGAAGCCTCAAGAACCTTGCAAGCTCTGGGAACCCTCCCCCATGATGAAACCCGCTGACCTCAGAGGAACTGCTGCTCAGAGGAACTACAGTTTGCTGGAGACAGGAAGGACCTGGGCACCCAACTAACCATCTCTGGCAGCTTGCAGAGTGCTGGAAGTACTGGCACACATCTGGGGCTACCTGGGAGCCATGGCCCACAGGGCTGCCCCAAAGCCTTCCCAGGGCCATTCCAACTGCAGGGACAAGACTTCAAGGACATTCAGGGAGAAGAGACAAAGATACTTTATTCCTTCTGGTCTTTTGCACAAGGCTTGCTCTTACACTGTGCTTTAAATCACTACTCTGCCTCAGTTCATCTGCTGCCTCAACAAATGCTGGTTTACTCCCTTTCTCCATGGGGCAGGGGTGGGGAATGGAATCAGAAATTTGGCCTCCGTTCTTTGCTGTGTCTAACTCATGGCAATCCCTTTAACGTCACACTGTGATATTGCTGAGTTCAAATGTAAACAGCCCTTAATGTCTTCCTCCTGCTTCCCAGTTTTCCATATGCAAAACTCCCTCTGCAAAGGAGACAGACCAGCTGAAAACTGCCACTACGTGATGGGGAGCCAGGCCTCCATCTCCATGCTTGGTAAAACTCCACACTTGCAGCTAGATGCTAAACCCACAAACTTGCTCTAGTTCAAGCATCTGTTGTTAGTTACCCACAAACAGTCCAGATAAACACGGTCCTGTAACCTTCCTGACAGAGCCTGGCAAATGGCAAAGCAAAAATCTGAGGAGCTGGCAAAGAGAAGTGTTGGCCATTTAAAGGTTACCCTTCCTCTGCTTGGTAGTTATGGTCTGGGAGAGAGCTGGGTAGAAGGGGAGGAGAGAAGCTGTTCACAGCAGATTTTAGGAGCCTCTGTTTCTCCAAAATATGTTCGAAAGCAAGAAAAAATTAAGTTACTTACTTGAAAAAGTTGTTGAAACCAGTTCTGGAGCCTTCTCAGCCCTTCCTGTGTTTTTTTCACTCATGCTCTGGTCATGGGGAGTTTCCAGCAGCACATAGGGCTGTGCAGAAGTCCGGATGAGGCGAGCTTGGTCTGATGGGCGATGTGGAAGCTTTTGAAAACAGCCTTAACAGTTTGCGAAGGAAAACTGTTTGAAACACCCTCTCCGCTGTCGGCTTTTGTGAAGAGGAGGAGGTAGTTTCAGGCCCTGAGCTTGGGTGGGGCAAAGAACAGGCGCTTGGCTTCTGCTCTGTGCACAGCTGAGGTTTAAAAAAAACCACTGTGCCTTTAAAAAAAAAAAAAAAAGGAAATGAAAAGCTGAGAGAATGCGTTACTGGAAAAAGCACATCGTGCTTTCTGACTCATGATGCAGATGTGCAATGGCTGGCCGGGATGGCCGGGAGTTTGCCTGGAGAATGGCAGTGGTGAGGCGCCTCGCAGGAGTGCAGAGGGGAAATGATGGATCCTCCCAGCCTAGGGCTTGGGTGCAGCCCCCGTGGTCCCCAGGGGATGCAGTCACCTCGGTGGAGCCACACCAAGCAGGCAGGGACAGCGCGGGAGAAGCCCGCGGTCCCACGAGAAGGGGCAGAGATTTCTCCTTTCGCACATGGGAGCCGGCCGAGCCAGCAGAAGGTGCCTGCCGGGTGGGTTTTCGGGGCACCACAAGCTCTGTGGGGTGCCAGGTTCCGCTTCTCCCCACACGGGACCGAGCAGGCTGGGCCTGAGGAGGCCCGGGGGCCATGTGTGCACGGCTGGGCACAGCCTGATTTCTGGCGAGTGCGGTGCATTCCTGCCTGGCTCAACTTTTCCGCTCGCTGCTTCCTCTGCTTGAGCGATGCCTGCGAGGCAGCCGAGAGTGCCTCACTTTCTCTTTGCTCCCTCCTCTCCGCCATCTGTCCCTCAGCTCCAGCTCCGCCCAGCCGGTTGCAGACCCCAGCGGCCCCCATCCTTCTTCCCCACCCTCCTTGCCGTCTTGGTTCCGGGGTTAAACTCAGCCCTCCCCAGAGAAAGTCTTCAAGCACAGGCAAATCTTCAGCAACACCCACGTTCCCCTCCGCCCCGAGCAGATCTAGCCCAGTGCTGGCAGCTCAGCCGATGGGGTTTTTGGACCGTCCTCCTTCCTGCCCCCGGCTCCGGGGTCCCCGGGCGGGTTTTTGCAGCTCCCAGCTGTGTGGGTGCGGTGCATCCCTCGGCACTCCCACGCCCTCGGTGCTTGCCTAGGGCTGCCTCCCTGCCGGCTCCGTGGGGACCCTGGGGCTTGCTCTACGCTCAACAAACCGGGATCAGCTCCGGGACCACGGCCTGGCTGAAATCCCAGAGGCTGTGTCGGTTCCCTTGGGAAGGCTCTCCTCCCAAAGGCAATGTACCCAAATTCCAGCACGGAGAGGAGAACCTGCCTGATCTATGAAGACTCTTGTAGATCTGCTGAATTAGCTGCATGGGAGCAAAGCTCCAATCCTAAAATTCTGAGTTAAAAGTCCAAAAGCTTCTCATTGCAGATGCATCTAGCTATTTTGATACCTTAATGGCTATGCCATGGAGCCTGCCATCCCTCTGTGCTGCTCGCCATCGTAGGGACTGAGCACGCCTTTCTCAGTGAGCCATGAACAGCGCTGAACTGCAGGTAATAGGAGTGGAAAACACCTTTATCTTTTAATCTTCTTTGCTTTGTAAATCAGGTTTTGTGCCTGTTAATTTCTGGGCAGGTGCCTTAATTAAAGTGTGAGTGCGGAGATTAATGACAAAGCCATGTCATGCTCCCTTCTCCTGGGAGTTGGCCAAATTCAGCCTGTCCCTGACTATGGGCTTACTAAGATGCTCTCACAGCAGTCAGGAGCATTTCCTCATCATTTTGGTCCTTTGTTCTTTTCTCCCCAAAGCTTCTGTGGAGTTACACACTGATAATTAAGGTTTATGCAAATGACACCTCAGTTACTGGCCAGCCATAATAAGTTGTTTGAATAGGAACATCACAGCAGAAATTTCAGGTGGATGAACATCTAAGAAGGGATGTGGCAGGGCTAAAACTCATCCCTCAAAAGGGGTTTGCCTTCTGAGTGTTTGTAATAAAATCAGGGCCACTGGGAAACACTCTTCTGGGCTGTGATTTCCATGGTCACCTTAAGGGCCTGCATCCTGTCATCCTCTGTTTCTGTGGAAGTGGGCAGCCACCTTGTATTGTGTAATGTTAGCAGTGACTTCCCAGCTTCTCCTCTGAGGGCCAGGGCTGGCTGTTGCTGGCGGCCATGCACTGGCAAAACACTTCAACTCACACAGCCTCGGCACCTCAGGCTTGGCCTGGGGGCTCTTCCAGTGCTTTTCATTGCATCCAAGTAAAGAAACACCAACAGCTTTTGTAAATAGCTATTATAAATCCTGGTGTCTGAGCACAGAGCTTGAATGGTAAGCCTGAATTATTTATTTGGCTCCTTAAACAAACACCTAGGTGGGGTTTTAACAACAGTTTTTGTGTCAGGGAGAGATACAGGAAAAATTGTAAGAACAAATCATCCTGAGGCAGATCTGTGGCAGGATGTTGGCCTGGCCCCCTCTCCACTCCCTGCTGCTGGATGCTAGTGGCTCTCCTTGTCTGGACACTTCCCTCAAGGAGCATTTTTTGTGGAATTCTCATTTAATGGTACCTGTAACACCAACCAAGCTGTTTCTGTCACATATAGTGCAATATGGGATGTTTCTTCACTAGCTTTGGTCAAATTTATTTTAAAGCTTTTTTTGGCTTGGAAGCCATGTGTCTGTGGGGATGTAGTGTGTAGTGGAGGGGTAATGTGGTCTTTTAGGGTTTCACAACTTGGCAGGAGAAAGGGGTACTCCCAGCTTGTTTCCCCACCAGGGGATTTTTAATACTGCCTAAACCCACATGCAGTGCTCAGTGCTGAGCACATCATGAAAGAGAGGAAGTTTTGCACATCTGGTAGTGTCTGTCTTGGCAACTGCCACAACACAAACCTGGTGCCCAGTGGTATGGGACACACAGCATATCTGGCTGCCACTTCAGCATCCCTGGGGCTCGTCCATTGTGGCCTTGCAAAATTGTCCCTTCTGGCACAAAACTCGTTACCTGAATTACCCATGCTGTAGAACTGGATGTGAGAGCAGATGAGAGCAGATGGGATCACACTGGCACCACTGAGCACGTTGGGTGTCTGTTCCCTTGGGGCTGCTGTGGCACCAGCCCTTGCCTGTGCCCTGGCTTCTTCTGCCCCTTCTGCAGCCCATCTCACAAAAACGTGATTCTGCCTCTGCACAGCCCTGTGGGCCCTCACACCCAGCTGTAGTAGGCAGCTGTCTCTCTTCGGGGTGCAGAGGGGTGTGTGGGGGGCTGCCCTTCTCCTGCCCAGCCATTTCCAGTGGGGAGGGCAGGGGGGTGGAGGTGCAGTGGGGGCTTGCATCTGTGCCAGCTCTTCAGGGCCATGTTCATGGTGCCCTGGTCGATGATGCCCAAGAGCTTCTCAGCAGCTTCCCCTGCATTGGCAGGGGCTTTCCTGGGCAGGTGGCAGCGAGCAGCCACCAGGTCTGTGCTCATGCCCTCAAAGAACTGCTGGATGCAGACCTTGGCAAAGCTCCTGGCGTGCTCCGCACACGTCTCATCGAACAGCTTGCGCTCAATGTCAATGTAGTGGGACCAGTATCTGCTCTTCAGGAAGGCAGCCTGGCTGAAGCAAGGCCGAAGTGATCTGACCAAGAAAGCCAGTGTGGTCATAAGCAGCACGAAGCACCAGCCCAGAGCCTGCAGGGAGGAAGGGGAACCAGAGCTGTCACAGGCAGGCAGAGCACATGCCCCGCAGAACCAGCCAGCAGAACCCCCCTGGTTTGCAAACAAGCCTGACTCCACTTTGGGTTGTTGGACATTTGGCTGTGTTTACACTGCAAAACTGGATGAGGAGGCCATACAAACCATTTGCAATGAAGTTTTGTCAGTGCATCCACATAGGCAGCACCTTCTGCTTCTTGCCTTGCAGAGCATCAGCAAGCACTGACCATAAATAACACCAGGGCTGAATCCTGTGCCCAGCACTTGGTCCTGCCTCTGACAGGACGGTGACTCACCTAGGTCTAGATAGCCTGTGTCCTCTGACTTGCAGTATTGTCCCTGACACTCCCTGGTTTATGCAGCTAACTCTTTTTCCAAGCTGTTTGACTTACTAACATCTACTGTGAGTGAGCAGCAGTGAAAGCTCCCCTGTTAATGGGGTCTGACAGGAAGGGTGAGATGAGGACAGAGCCAGGACCAGTTTGTCTTGTTCATCATCGTCTTAGCTCAGACTTGTAGTGCTTAGGTTGTACTGGCAGAGCTCATGAGGTTCAGCCCTCCTGGAAGTGCAGCCTCCTAAAAGAGCAGCTGGGGGGGAGGTGCTATGTGGGACCTCTTGTTTTTCAGCTCCCAATGATTTCCAGTTGGGGTCTGCCTAGGAAAATCTGCTTTGTGTCTTTTGAGAAGTCCCTGTGGCTCCGTTTCTCTTAAAGGGGATAATTCCTGTCTGCCCTAAGGAGGCCAGGCAGAAGGGCTTATAAATGGGAGTGCATGAGTGACACATGTTTCAGACAGTCCTGTCTTCAGGATGGCCAGGAGCAGAGGGCTTGAGAGGAATTAAGCACAGGACAAGTAGTTAGTGGCACCTCTTCATTTGTGGTTCCCTGGTATGGTTAATAAACACACACTGGTTGTTCCCATGCAGCAGCACAGACAAGTACCATAGATGGTTATCAGCTCGTTGCTTGCACATGTTGTAATTAGAGGAAAGAGCAATTGATGGGTTATTAGAGAGGGTGACAGCCTACCAGCCACTGAGTAAGATCCATCTCCACCCTTTCTGAACTTGCTCTGAATGAATACATGCAGGTGGTTTGGCTGTCACTGCTCTGCAGCCCGGGGCTGTGCCCAGGCAGGAGAGAGGGCCAATTATCAGGATGACCTACAGCTACAGCCTCTGCACCACACTGGAGGCATAACTCCTCAGAGCTGAGACTGAACACCTTTTACCCCTGCAAAATCACCAGTCTCTCCTGCTGCAACTTGATCTCAACAAGGAGATTCTGTCAAGGGAAGATCTAAGGCTGGCAGTGCCTAACCCCAAGCCACCAGTGAGAGCACAGCCATGGTGCCTCTTACCTGTGAGATGCAGCGCAGGTACCTGACAGCCACTTCATTGGCAATGAGCTGCTGCCCATTGTAGATCTCCTTGCAGGGGATTCGGGCGAGGAGCCGCTGTATCTCCCCCTGGGAGAGGGGGGGGTGGCTGGCGTTGCCCAGGGTCTCCACAGGCACTGAGGTGCAGAAGGCACAGGTGATGCTCTTGCCGTCCAGCAGTGTCACCGACACCCAGACCGCGGGGGCGATCATGGCCCGCTGCGCCATGGAGCAGAACATGTAGCGCAGGACAGACGGGTCCTTCCCCCGCCGGCCCTGCGGCCGCCTCCACTCCTCTGCCAGCATGGAGATGTTGTTGTTCAGCACAAAACCCAGCAGGAACAAGATGAAGGGGGGCACCAGGAGGATGCCCAGCCCGTAGGCCAGGTTGTAGTGTGGCAGGCAAGGGCAGTTGAAATCAAAGGCTGAGTACATCTGGGTGCTGGCAAGGGCCATGATCCCACAGATGCCATTCATGAAGGACTCCTGGTTGGACTGGAAGAACTGGAAGATCATCCGAAACTTGTCCATCTTTTCTTGATTCCTTCCCCCACCAGGGTCCAAGCTGTGGCTTCAGTTTATTTCATTCTTTCGGATTTCCTCTTCAAAGATGACATTATCAAGTTTCTGTGCAGTTCACTGTTTCATTCATGCACTCTTACAAGCCCACTATTTAAAGCAGAAAATTATAACATTTTTTCTGCTGATGTTGCTTCATACAAAAGATTAGGGTTTGCTTCCTCCTGCTCTTCTTTGGATCTGGGAACTGGGCTGTTTCTGGTTTGCAAAACCTGATTTAATTCCTCTCCACATTCCCTTTTCTGCAGTCTCCCAGGCATCAGTCCTCTTTGCTGGAGGGTGCAGGTGTTACCCTAGCTGTGTATTCCCCAGAGCACTTTGTGCCCTGGGCAGAGTTGGCTGATTGGCTGCTGTGAACCTGTTCGCAAATGCAGGGGGTGGATGCTCCTCCCAGGACTGAATGGGACACCCCACCTCTGTAGTGCTGGCATACATGGAAAAACTGGAACACAGAGCTTCCCCTTCCCTCGTGTGTCTGCCTTGCCTCAGCAGCATCTGAGGCAAGCACCTTGCAGGTCTGTGAGCCACTACTTCTGTACCTGCTTCACTGGGAAATGCCCCTTCTTTTTTATTCCGCAGAGGGAAGGGAAAAGAAAAGGAAAAGCAGAAGAAGGAGAGGTAACAGGCTGGGCTTGACTTCTACAGCACAAATCTAAAAGAAGTGGATGGTATCGATGGTGTTCTGCATCTACGTTCCAAGCTCACAAAGCAGCCTTGGTGCACTCAGTTGCACCCTCAAGCTGGCCAAAAGATGGGGGATTACCAGGACCACAAGTGGCTGTAAAATGGATGGTGGCAATTGCTCAGACACTCCTGTCCAGGCACCACCTGAGCTGTTGACGTGAGGATCAAGATACATCTGACTAAGCACCAGTGTGACTGCAGTGGTGGCTGGGGACATGTCACCAAGGGAAGCTGCACATATGCAGGTGGCACACGGAAGACAAAGGAGAAGAACTTTTCCCCAAAATTTTGCACTGTGTTTAGTACAGAGGCAGGAAACCAGACCAAGCACTTTAACCATTAGTCAGTGCTGCAGGTTCTGAGTCTGCCCTCCACCAGTCCTGAAGCTCAGTTGATTATGCTGAGCTCACCCTCAGATGTGAGCACAGAGCACAGTGGGTAATACCTGAGCAGTCTTAGCTCTGCCTGCTGTGGAGAGGTTAATTGCATGATCTCATCAAATGGGAAGAGATCTTGCTGCATGAATATAGATGAGGCATATTGTATTGCTAGCTCAGAACTCAGGCTGGCTTCTCTATTCACCTGGCAAGTGGCTTTTTGAAGGGCAGTTCACATCAAAGCCTGTGTGAATCAACCCTGTAAAAAGCTGAGAGCTTTTTGATCTCCAGGAAAACCCTGCCTTTTGTTAAACGTGAATGAAGGGCCTGAGCCTGCTCGGTGTACAGCACTACAGTTCTCACTGAAACCAACAATAGGTCGGTGGCAATCAAAAAAGAGTCCAAAGAAGACAATGCCTGGATCTTTCCACGCTGCCTTGTTAGGAAAGACTTTGTTTTCTTAGGTTTCCAACAGAAAGTTCACTCTCACTGCCTTGCAAGGGAAGGTAGAGCTGATGATTCCTCCCAAATCCCAACTTATTTGTGCTCTGGAAACCCTGTGCTGAAAGAGATGGTACATGCCCAAGTCCCTCCCATGACCCTCTCTGCCCCAACTTCCACAGGAGGGTACACACTCTTAATAGAGCTGGTGGGAAGAGACCTCTGGAGATTTTTTGGTCCACTCACCACTCCTTGCACAAAGCATGTTCAGGCTCACATATAATTGGGATGTGAATATTTCCAGAGATGGAGGTGGCATAGACTTTCTGGGCAAGCCTTTCCATCACCCTCAAAATCAGTATTTTCTTCTGTTTAAATGGAATTTCTTGCATTTTGGGTTTATTGCCTCTTGTCCTGTCATGGGGTGCAAGATACCACTTTCCACAATGGAGAAGAGTTCTTGGGCTTTAGAAGGAAACACAGTAGGAGACTCAGGGAGGCTGGGAGGAAAGAACACCCATGACCCAGCCAACTGGAGCTACTCCATGACCAAACCAGATTCTCCCAGCAGCACATGAACCTTTATAGATCTTCAAAATCTATGGCAGTACCCTTAAACCCTCCTGTTTTCTCCCTCCTGGTACACATAACAAATCTGTTCCTCTTCCCCTTTTTTGCATTTTGTATTTTGTGGCAACACTGGGATGACTTAAAACCTGAAAACATGGAAAGCAGTGTGCAAATGGAGCTGCAGGCTTCAGCTGTGAGCGTGGTAGGAAAATAGCCAATTTGACTAGTCTGGAATGGTGTGTCCAAACTGAGCTGCAGCCTCAGATTTGTGGTGTCATGTCTGATAAAAGTAAACCAGAGACACAATTTGAAGTGCAATACTGATTTCAAATAAGAGCTCAGAAGCTCCCTGGATCTAAAGAGCTCTTGGGGAGAAGACCACTGTGTTTTATCCTACCAGCATGGGCCACAGCTGGCTCTGTGCACTCTCCTAGCATATCCAAGGGAGCTCACAGATTCATCCAAATCTATTTTGCTATGCAAATAAGAAAAGCTCTGCAGCCCATCCCTCTGCACCCTGCAGCTCCTGACTGGGCCTCAGAGGGCAAAGGGGTGCAGCTGCCCATGGGTAGGCTGTGGAGATATTTGTCTCCCAATGTTTTACCCAGTACATCCTCATTCTCTGGCCTGTGCATACAAACATCCTGGGGAGGAGGTGACCCACCTGCCAGTAGCTTGACAAGTCAGTTTGGGGGATTAATATACATTTTCATTTTGATCCCTCATTTTGGATTTAGTCCCAGTGTGGTGGCAGGTTTCACTGCCCCTACCCCTCTTCTTTCCTCGTGGAAGCCCTGCTTGCCCCACCCATCCATGCACACCCAAGGAGACATTGCTTCTTCAGCCCCACCTCCTCCCAGCCGCTCCACATTGCACCTCTCCCTCCAAGAGACATAGTGGGCATCAGTGTGAGGTTCAGCCTGGAGGAATAGATGTGTCTGCTCTGGGTTAGTTTGCAGTAAAGACTTTAATGCATCCAAGCAGCAATGCTGGACAGAAGTACCAGTCAAACTGGCACCATGGGGGCTGGAAAAGGCAGGTGAGAAAGCAATTATCATTAAAGACTCATGGATAAGGTTACATTTAAACAATTTTCAAAATATGGATGGAAATGCCCAAACAGGTGTTGCAAGGATGATCCTCTGGATAGGTCAGTTTGTACTCAAATCTAGCAGGGGAGTATTTAAAATCTGTGTTTAGGCTTCTCAGGCAGAGTCAGTGTGTCCTTTCCATGGCTTAGCACCAGTGCTTACAGCAGCTACCTGAGCCCCAGCATGGCCTTGTGGTTGTGTTACACAAAGCCTCCATCTCCTGTTCCTTCTGCTAATCCAACCCAATCCAATCCTTATTCAGAGGTATCTTCAATTAAAGTTATGCTGCTCCATGAATTTCAGTGTGTTGCCATATTTCATTTTAAAATGCATGGAAGTATTGATGGGTTGTTAGAGGAAGGTAGAACAGTTTGGCAGCTGGGCTGGGCAGACAGAGCTCTCAGCAGATGGGAAGATGGAGGAGGTGGTTTTGCCTTTTTGAGTAAATATGTTGGTGTGGTACTAAGAGAGTTGCCAATTAAATAATTTCTGTGTCAGCTCTGATAACCCTTTAAACCAGATTTCACTGGAATAGGCAGGAGCCTCTCACACCTCTGTGTATGGTTTCTGTATGCAGCCAGATGTTGCTGCCATGGTTAAACCCTTCCTCAAGCCAGAACACTTTTATCACTGCTGTAGGAAGCTGCAAACTCTTTGATATGACAAAGGTGTCCCACAGAGCCCTTGGCTGAGAAATGTCATTAACAGTGACTGCATCTGAGAGACTTGGACCTTCAGATCTAGCTGACTTTGGAAGTTTTTGCTAGGCATGCCCTGGAGTGGAGCCTTTGGGGTTGGAGTTTTGGAGGAAGGTATGAGCATGACTGTCATCTGCCTGCTGTTCTTGCTTTGTGCAGAGGTTTGGCAATGCTCCTTCTGTGTCTGCAGGACAAAGCCCCCTTTACACATGGGGGGAATTTGGAGTGGATGCTGGCATTCTCTGCCTAGGGCAGAGGGGATCTCTCTTGCACCAGGGGATGCCTGTGGTGTGCCTGGCTGACATCTAGGGGAGGTTTCTCATAGTACCATGTTTTCAGAAGTTTGTTCACCTGGTCCTGATCTGTGATGCCCTGGAGAAGACCTTCCTCTCCTTCAGCCTCCTCTCCCTCCCTGGGCAAGCTGAAGCTGTGCAGTTTGATCTCTTGCTGCATGCTTTCAAAGAAGTGGAGGATGCATTTGTGAGCAAAGAGCCGGCTGTGCTCACAGCAGGTTTCCTCAAATATCTTTTGCTCTATGTCAATGTAGTTGCTCCAGTGGCGTGCCTGCAGGAGGGTGGCCTGGTTGAAGCAAGGTCTGAGCCAGCGGGCAAGGAAAGCTGCTATGATAAGGATCAACAAAATGCTCCAGCCAAGTGCCTGTGTGATAAGAAAGAAGCAGTGAAACAGGAGCAAGACAGACACAAGGACAGGCACAAGCTCTTTGCCTGTATCAGTGAGATAGGGAGTTTGTGTGGCTGCAGGGGAAATGTGTTGAATCTGGACTTCTGTCTTTGATCTGTCCCTGTAGTCCAGCACCCCACACTGCACCCAGAGGATTGGTGTAATTTCCTCCCAGAGAATATGGGATATTTATCTGTGCATGAATCATTCAGTAAGGATAACTGATTGCAAAGTTGCCTGGAGCAGGCAGATATTTGCTATGAGCATAGGAGTGCCCCAGGGAAAGGGGACTTTAATGCTTTCCTTTGGCATTTTCTTATCTCTAGTGATCTTCATCTGCCACCTACACTAACTCCAGGGACAGGAGGCCCCACAGCAGCATGAAGACAGCCCAGACTATGGGCAGCTCCCTTTGATAAGAAGGAAGGGCTTGTTTTCAGTGACCTTCCACCTGTCCTGATGCCTGACCTGGCACTTTTACACCAAGAGCTGAGGCCAGTTGGGCTCCACTCCCCATTGTGCCCTCTTCTACTGCTCCTGAGCAAGCTGTTTTCATCTGTCTAAGCTTGCACTGTCTTTAAAATAGTGGGTCTTGTCTGCAGGGTTAGCAGTTAGAAAGATCTTTAGGAGGGCTTTGCGAGGCACATCATCTTTTATTATCTGGGTTTAGAAGCTGACGGTTCTTTTATTAAACCATTCCTTATTTCTTTCCTTTTCCCTACCTAACTCAAGACTATCACTTAGGATAGCAACATTTGGAGGTAAAAAGAAGCACAGAGCAGCCTTGCTCCCAGCCTGACCACAATAAAGGGATGGCAAATGAAGGAAGAGCAAAAGCAGATGCCACATGCCTGGTCACCTCACGGATGTAGGAGGCTCTACCAGCAGTCACCCACCTGGGAGCAGCAGCGCAGGTACCTGGACACTGCCTTGCGGGACGTGTTGTTCCTCATGAGCTCGTCATCCTTGCAGGGCACCTTGGCCAGCAGCTGCTGCACCTGCACCGTGCTCACATTGGGAAAGCCCACAAACTTCTCGGGATCTATGGAGCCACTGAAAGCACAGATCAGGCATTTGCCATCCAGGAGGGTGACTACGATCCAGACGACAGGGGCAACCATGGCTCGCTGCAGGATGGAGGAGCACATGTACCTGGAGCAGCAGAGAGAGGTGAGTGGGTTAATGCTGGGAGCTTTTTCCTCATCCAGAGCCCTGAGGGATGCAGGCTGTCCTGTGCCAAGCAGTCTTTCCACACCAAGGGGACTGACTCCCAGGGCTGCCCTCAGCATTGCTCCAGCTGATGCTTCTTCTGCTCTGGGATCTCTTTGTTGTTTCTGCCTGTCAGTGAAAACTGCACTAGCACAGGCAGTGCTCTGTGTGCTGTCTGTACTCAGTGCCCAGTCTCCTCATTATATGCTTGCCTTGACTGTACCCTTATGTCTCCCACACACAGATCATTGTCAGCTCTCCCTTATTTTCCACATTCACATTTCCTTTTCTTATCAGTTTCAATCTGGAAAATCCCCATTTTACTGCAGCCTTCCTTGCCCCTCTCTGAGCCAACCTGTGTACTGCATAAAACTTTGCATGTAACAGATGGAATTGTTCCTCACCCTTCCACCAGTACAAATTAGTAAAAACTCAGGTGAAGGGAGTGAGACCATGAGGCTTTCGATAAAGAATGACTGTGATGAAAATGCCACACCTTCTGCATATTTAAAAGGAAATACCTCATCTTTTTGCACATGGAAGCCCCAAGAGGCACCCTGTGAATGCATGACAGGGCAGCAATGCAGTTCCCCAGGGTGGTGGCATAAGCCCAGGTGCTGAGGCACTCCTGCTCTCCTTAACTGTGATGGAATAAGACTGCCTTAATTTCTGCTGGATGTAAATGCATTTCCCATACCCCTGCCCCTCTAGGTCATGGGGAAAGGTCTCAGGAGATGAGCTTACAAGAAAATAAATCTACCAAGAGGATCAAAGCTATGGAGAAAGACAGCTAAACAGAAGGTGAGCAGAGAGATGCCATTACTGCTGCAAACCCCACCTGATGACAGCCAGGTCCTTCTTCCTGTGTCCCGGTGGTCGCCTCCACTCCTCCAGCATCACCAGGGACTGTCTGTTGAGGATAAGGCCACACAGGAAGAGGATGATGGGGGGCACGAACATGACCCCCAAGCCATAAGCCAGGTTGTACTGGGGCAGACAGGGGCAGCTGAATTCAAAGCTGGTGTACATCTTTACACTTGCCAGGGCCAACAGCCCACAGATCCCATTCATGACAGACTCTGAGTTGGATTGGAAGTACTGGAAGATCATCCGGAAACGGTCCATCATGTTCTTTTGACCAGGGGTGCTCCTCCTGGGAAATCCCTGGGCTGCCCAGAGTGGCCTGTTTCCTTTGTCCCTCCTTCTGCTGCCACAGGACAGGGGATGCAGCTCAGGCCCCAGTCAGGAGGAGGATGAGGATGGAAGAGAGCTGCTGTGATAGGGGAACACTCTGTGCTGGGGCTTCCCCACTGGCACACCGCTCTCACAGGTCTGTCTCTCACCCAGTGCTTGTCTTCCAGAGCAGTTGGTAGCTTTTCTAGGTGAGCTGATGGATACAGACTCCAGCAGCCTTTTTTTCCACTTTCTTTTCCATTTTCAGGGCTGTCCCACGTGGCAGGCAGTGACAGCCTCTAGCAGTGCCTGGTCCCTCTCTCCAGGGGATGGTAACTAAGGAGAGCCATTGGTGCATGCCTGCAAGCCGCTCTCTCTGCTGATTGAAGCCTTTTGAGTGATCCACTGCCCAGGAGAAAGCAGCTAAGTCAAATGAGCTCATCTGTGTCTCTGCTGCTGCCCCACTTCTCTTTACTTGTCCCAGCCCTGTGCGGGGCAGGGGGGAGGCAGGGAGAACACACCTGGCTCCGAGTGCCCTGCATGGCTGCAAGCTCAGATTTCCCTATGAAAATGGGCTGAAAGGACCAACCCTCTAGTCAAGAGGATGTGAGAATCGATAGCTTTCAAAGCCTGGAATGGTACCTGGGGGCAAAAGCCGCTCTTGGCTATGCATCCTGTATTCACTGGAATATTTGTGCATTATTGTGTGTGCATTATATTATGCTACATCCATGTCCAAGGCTGTTGCCACGGTATTCGGGTACTTGGGTACTTGTGGCTTCCCATCAGAGGGCACAATGCAATCAGAGCAGCTGCTTCTTTTGTCCCATGGGACTCGGTTATCATCTTCATTATCTTTTTGTCTCAAAGTTCATTTTACAGATGAAGACAACTCATTGCTACACAAGGAAGTTCTGGGTTTTTTCCCAACATATTGAACATAATTTTCCTCTCCCCAGCTTTCCCCTGAAAACAGCTTTCCCCTTTCAGATTTCTTCTCAGCTCAAGTATTCAAATGTATTCAGGAAAGGGAGAGGGAAAAAGGGTGCTACTTTTAACTATTTTGTTAAAAAAGAGAGGAATTATCTCCTCTGAAGTACACTATACCAGCACTGGGGTTTCTGCCCATGCTGTCTCCCACTGCAGGACTGGTTGCCTTGATGGGATCCCATTGAAAGGGATCAGCAGGGAGGAGGTACCTGTAGTTGTTCACAGGCACATACAGATGAATCACAGATGAATTCATCTCCTCCAGTCTGAACAGCAACTCGCACAGTTACTTTAATGAAATTCATTTGCTCCAACCATAACATTGTGCTCTCCTTTGCCTGTGAGTGAATTGCCTATTAATGTTCCTCCATCAGCAATAAAATTCCCTGGCTAATCAGCTCATGTTTCCATTTTGCCATCACAGGACATCAGGACCCCTCCACATTGCTGTTATAGGGCATCATGACCCCTGGCTGAACCCCACAGTTGATTTTTAGCCAGGGTGCAGCCGGTCTTGGTTCTCAACTGCTTCCTCAGTGGGTTTCTCATTTAATGGCTCACATTTATGTGCTGACTTGGCTTCAGAAAGTGTTGTGCACTCTCTGTAGAACAATTACTTTAGAAAAATCGTTTTGCCTTTCTAGCTCTCCTGGGCAAAAATATAGTAAAAGCTAGACAGTTCCTTACAGCTCAGGAAAATAAGATGTAAAAAGAATAGGAAACATCTTCTGGACAGGGTAATCTACAAGGGAATTTTACTTCTCCCAAGTGCCATCTCCTGACCTGGATTTTAGAGATCTGTAAAGGATGCCTCAGGGTAATCACTGTGCTCTGTTGTGATTGGGATTTTACCAGTGATTCAGAGTTGAGACATGGAGTTGTTGAACTGTAGAAGCAAGGGAATATTCTTTAACTTGCAGAGAAAGACATTCAGAGCTTCCTGGGGAAAGAGAAAAAGGCCTGTTGAGGTAAGTAAATTGCTAGAGATGGACAAGGGTTCAAAATGTTTCTCAAAATCTATCTCATTTGATTACTCAGTTCTTAGAGCAAAATAAAGAGGAAACAAGGATTAAAAAAATCTATCTCCTCTCCTCCAGCAAGTGGGCCTGCCCCAAGTGCCCAGCAGGGTAGTCACTCTGCTGAGCCTGCTGTGAGGCTGCCTGCAGCTCTCAGGGGCACCATCCTCAGAGGAAGGCAGCTGCTCCTTGATAGCAAATCTCCAAAACCACACTGAAAGCTGTTGTTTCTCAATGCATCTTTCGAAGGGCCATGTTAAACAACCCTTTGCATTTGCCTCAGCCTTGCAGAACACAGTGCAAAGGAGGGGTCCTCATTCCTTGCCCCTTTTTGGGAGTAAAATACCAGCTATAGGCTTTTTACCTCAGATGATGGAGAGGGTGGGTACAGATGTGAGAAGTCCCTCTTGCTTTGGGGACAAGGATGATTTCATCACCCAAATGTGATTTGGTCATTTAAAATAGGATACTTCAGCAGAACAGTGTGGTTGGTTTTGTGCCTGAGCCTGTGATCCCAGAGCAGCACTGATGCTGTGCATGTGTGGCTTCTGAGGGTGTGCCTACCCAGAGCAGGTCCTCATCCATGGTTTTGGTGGGGAGCAGAGGCCAGCAGTGCAGGTCACTCCAGTCTTCCTTTCCTCTGCTGGGACTGGATCATCTTTCCCACAGGAAAGCCAGAGTCCAGGAGCAGACATTTCACCCATCCTGAAGCTTGTTCTGCATGAGACTGGCCTTTGCCATGAGCCCTTTTCCCAGCAGCATATTTCCCAACAATTTTCCCACAGGGCTCCTGCAGAAGCACTCCTGGCCTGTGGCATGGGAGCTGATGGGTTGCATCACTGGGAGCCATTTGCAATTGTTTATAACTGACGAATTATTTAATTACTTGGACTGATTTTTTTCTGTCCTGAATGTGTGCCTCAGGCAAAATATATTTAGAAAACTGTTATATGGGCTGGTCAACTCTTCCTTAGGAGATGTAAGGGCTTAAAAAAACAAAGCCCGGGCACACACACATAAAAACACACAAAATAAAAAAGGACTTCTTTTCCCTTGTTAAAAATGAGGGTTTGTACAACTGATCTGAAATGCACAGCAACTCTCACACCCACCTAGAGGCACTTTCCTGCTCAGAGTGGGTGCTGCAGTCAGGGTACCCCCTGAGCACCATGGGTCACTGAGCTGTCACCCTGCTCATTTTTGTGCCTCTGCTGCTGGATGATAATTGGGTTTACAGAACTGGCCCAGCACATTCACAGACTGCAGGACATGGCTATGAAATTAGTTTAGTTCTGAATGTTTTCTTTTCTTCCCAATGTGTTGGCTCATTAATTGCCACATGGGGATGCTGCCTCCACAGGGTGTTTGTTTAAAACAAACACTGTGGGCCACAAGGAGCAGGTACCCAGCAGTGTGTTCCTTTCCTCAGTTTTCCTTCACAGAATTAAGAGTGGATCCACATGAACCTTTTCTCTCAGTACCAGAAGGGTGAGCAAGTCACTGGTGAAATGTCACATTCCTGTGATGTGGGAGCACCCATGCTTTCCCAGGTCAATGTGAGAGGACTCTCTGTCCAGTCTCTGTTTTGGGCACCTCTCAGCTGGTGAACTGGAAAACCCCTTCCACCTGGCTGTATTTATTCAGAGGACAAGGGTTAATGCTTTTTTAAGGCTTAGAGGAAATTTGTCATCCTGTGTTTGAGTGAAGGCCATTGCCACTGTAAATGGCCTTTCCCAGCATCAGTGCCTGCAGACCAGTTTCTTGTTCCTCTGCAGCTCAGGTGAGCCTGTTCTAACCCTTGGACCTGCAGGGAGACACCCCTGAGAGTCTGTCTGTACTTTACCAGCAGGTTGCAACTGAGCTCTATCTTCTGCAGCCTTTTTCAAACAGTTTGGGGGCCCAGTCCCCCACTGATATCTAAGGACAACAGAGCAACACAATTGTCTTCTTTTTCTCTCTAAATCTAGTAGAGGATTTTACTCCTCACTGCCTGGAAATCATTCAGCATCTTCAATTTATCACAGAAGAAGTCAACTTCTATTTCAACTGCCCATGAAGATGGACATAGGCAGTAGTTCCTCCTATGCAAACTTCTGACTGTCATGACAGCAGTGACAAATTACAGCTTTGTTAGTTCTGTGGGGCAAGGGACCACCCGAATCTGTGATTCTGTGGGTATTTTTGCACAGCTGTGTACTCTGTCCAGGCTAAGCAAATAATGACTAATGACCATTAAATGATTAATGAGATGCTAGCAAAAATAATGGCAGCATTGTAAAATGTAGTTTGTCTTCACTAATGACATTCTCTGGAGATTAGATACTCCTGTGTTCTGCCTTGTAACTTCATTAAAGCATGAAGCTGACTGCCAGTGAGGAAATATATGGCTTAGCTACGTGTTCTTCTTAAGAGCTCATTATATATTGCTGTCCTGGCCATTAGCACTTTGCTTTTTGGCTTACTTAGAAGCCTTATTTCCTGATCTCTGCATTATTCCAATCTTGACCTAATTCACACAATTCCTGACTGAGAGGGATTTTTGTAAGGCCGTTTATCTGCTTGGCTTGGAGCTGATGCTGCAGTGACATAATTTGAGACAGAGTCTCTTAGCTAAGAGGAAATGGGGGGATAAGGTGGAAATTAGGAAAACAGACTGATCTCTACACATTGCAGCTCAGTGATTTTTCAGACTTTTTCTGATTTGCTATTGCTCACCTAACTACTGATGTTTAGCTAGGGATTTTTTTGTGTGTGTATCTGTGTTTTGGTTTGTTTATTCCTTTTTTTTTTTTCTTCTTTTCTTTTTTCTTGTTTTCTTTTCAGACACTCAAAATTAGGCTCCAGACCTGGGGAATCCACAGTTTATAGGATGAAGACCACTGATAGCAAACTTTTCTTCAGAGATCAGTTTGTCTTCAGTTTGCAGAGATGTTATAGAGATTGTTTAGGTGTTTAAAAGGAAGTGGAAGTTGCATGACAAAACCCATCTCAGTGCTGTGACTTTGGGCCTCTGCATTTGGATTTAAGGCTGACCCAGCCTTTGTCCAGTGTGACTACTCTAAGAAGCAGACCATATCCTTCAGTAGCTGGATTTATAGCTTTTAAGTCAAAATGTCTCTCTGTACTGTGTCATTAATTCACAAAAGCACCTTAGGTAAGTCATATTTAAAAACTGATGTCACAGATCTTTTGTAAGCAGTGATCATATATTTCTCTTAATTTCTGTGTCAGGAATGGAAAAACTTGTAAAGATAGAAAGATAAATTTGTAGGTAATTTTTTCTTTTTTTTTCTTTCTTTTTTTCTCTTTTTTTAAGGATGAAGCACAGCCGACTGTGTTTTCCAGTCAGACACAGGGCTGAGGCACCATCCCAGTATCACTGCTATATCCTGGTTGCAGGGGCTTTAAAACTGAGGAGTGAAGAGTGTCTGCACGCAGAGGGATTAGAGCAGGGCAGAAGGAAGGGAGGGAACAGAGCAAAGCCTCGAAACGGTGTGGAAACAGCTTTTCTTGGTGCCCCAAAAAGCGATGCATGTGTCTGAATCAGTGTGTTTGAGAAGAGCGAGCCGAGTCCTTGTCCTTGACTTGCAAGCGGACCTGCCACCGCAGAGCGGTGCTGCGGCTCCTCCCGGCGCTGCCTTCCGTCCCTCCCCGGTCCTTCCCACAGTACTCAGAGGCAAGAGGGAGATTTTTCAGGAGTGCTGAGCATCCCTGGAAGTGGTGCCGGGCGGATCAGCCCTGCCAGCGCTGCTGTGGTGTGCTCAGGGATTGAGTGGTCAGAACTCCCGTAGCACCGATGTGATGCTGGAGGCTGGAGCACAGGTGTCTTTTCAGGTGCCTGGGCTCATCTTGTATATGTATCTCCACTAAAAATCTTTATGAAGTTTTAGCAGACATCAGGCATCCTCTGGGCTGAAAATGTGCTAGAGCAATGTTGAGCCTTTCTTATGTGCTGCAAATAAACTGCAGAAGTAACTGAGAGAGAAGTAATCCCTGTCAGGGCTGGGTGGTGGTCAGGATCCACTTCTCTCTGCTGAAAATTATAGAATCATAGAATATTGCCAGTTGGAAGGGACCCACAAGGGTCATTGAGTCCAACTCCCTGCTTCTCACAGGATTATCTAAAACTGAATCAGGTGTCTAAGAGCATCATCCTGATGCTCTTGAAAAATCTGTCAGGCTTGCTGCCATGGCCACTTCTCTGAGGAGTATATTCTGACTGACAGTCCTCTTAGTGAAGAACTTTTTCCTAATGTCCACTCTGAACCTCCCTGAGATCTGCCTCTAGGTATATCTGCAAACACAGAGGTACCCATAAAATAGAACTAGTTACTATGGGGATTTTTTTTTTTTTTTAGACCTTGAAAAAGATTTGCAAAGGGGACAAAGAATCACAACATTCAGAATGGAATCCACGAAGCAGAGTTTCCCAAGAAAAGTGAGGTATGCATGAAGACTTCATAAGCAAAACACTACAGGTATTTTCTTGTTGCACAAAACCCCAATCTCTCTCCCCAGGTGTTAAAATTCATCTTGTCTTGGTGTTCCTTGGTGCACTGAGATGGGAGATTTATTCTTCCAGTAACTTGTGTGTCATGTGAAGTGATGGTTAAAACCCCATGCCTCTGACAGAAGGAAATAGATCAGTATTTAAACTGCTCAGGGTATGGATTTGGATTTGTCTTAAATTACCTTCAAGCACCAGTGCTAATCTGAATTTCCCTCAGAGTGAGTCAAAGACAGAAAACTCAGCTCATTGTGGCATTTCTCTGCAAAACTCCCCAAAACCAGCATCCCTTTCTCATCAGAAGCCTGCAGTCACATCCTCTGACAGCCCCGGCTGCTCCTGACCGAGCGGTCACGGCCCCGCACGGGGCCGGCCCCGCCGTCACCCGGCACGGAGCCCCTGCGGGCAGCGCTGAGCCGCTCTGACAGCTCCCTACCCCGGGCTGCTGCTGCTTTTCTGAAAGCCTTTTCCTCTAGGCAAAAACGCCCTGGTGGCCAAGAAGGCCAGTGGCCCCCTGGCCTGTATCAGGAACAGTGTGGGCAGCAGGAGTCATTCTTCCCCTGTACTCGGCACTGGTGGGGCCACACCTCGAGTGCTGTGTCCAGTTCTGGTCCCTCTATTTGTAAAGGACGCTGAGACTCTTAAGCACATCTAGAGGAGGCAACGAGGCTGGTGAGGGGCTGGGAACACAAGCCCTGTGAGAAACGGCTGAGGGAGCTGGGGCTGTTTAGCTTGGAAACAAGAAGACTCAGAGGTGACCTTGTCCCTCTCCACAACCTCCTGAAAGGTGGCTGTAGCCAGGTGAGGGTTGATCTCTTTCTCCAGGCAAGACCTGACAGAATGAGAGGATACAGGCTCAAGCTGCGTCCAGGGAACTGGATAAGTAAGTAAGTTAGTAAGTTATAACTATTATAAGTTATAACTATTAGTATTAGTAAGTTATAACTATTATCAGTTATAATAGAAAGTTAGATATCAGGAAGAAGTTTTCCACAGAGAGTAATAAAATACTGGAATGGCCTGCCCAGGGAGGTGGTGGAGTCACCATCCCTGGATGTGTTTAAAAAAAGACTGGATGTGGCACCCAGTGCCATGGTTCAGTTGAGGTGTTAGGCCTGGGTTGGACTCGATGATCTTGAAGGTCTCTTCCAACCTAGTAATTATGTGTTTGTGTGATTCTGTGAAAAATCTCTCTTGTTTTCTGGTCTCCTGTGGAGTAGGGGGCCTCAGCTGGAGAGCAGCTGCCCTTTTAGGTGGTTCATTCAAGAGTAGTGAGAACAGGATTGTTTAGAAAGAGGATATCTTAATAATCCTGGCAAATATCAATATTTTCTCTCATAGCTCTTGTCCTTATGTGGTACAAAGGAGCTTTTTCAAGTATCTGAGGTTCAAGTAACAGCTTAAATATGGAATTTCTGAGAGTTTGTTACCCACTGAATGTGTACACACACACACACTGCTATCTGGCCATTAGTTCCTCTGCTGGGTAATAAGTGACCTCCAGTCATAAAACTCCATGTTCTGGTATAAAAATACCATTTCATTTTCCTACTTATTCCAGGGCCACCTGATCTAAAACACACATCCCTGAAGTGCTTAAAAGTAGCTGCAATCCATCTTCCAGCAAAATTAGAGTCCTGTTTCACAAAATTGTCTTGTCATCTAGCTCGTCTTTATCTGTGTTTATAACCCACCCACACATCATTAATCTTCCTCTGTGTGTATATTTATAATATTTGTATGGTGTTGGATGTCTCCAGAACACTATGAACACAAATGCAGTTATCTGCAGTTATTCTTAATTTCTCAAAGGAAAATACTATCCTGACTTAACCTTCTCAAGGGGTCTCTCACCAGCACCAGATATTTTCTGTGATGGCAAGAGACTTGTGGATGATCTCTGTGGCAGATTTCACTTATGCTTGACCATGATAAATGGGAAATGAACAAATCCTAAGAATCTTAGGATATTTAGACTTGAAGATACAGTTTTCCTTTTTCTGCTCAACTTTCATTTCATCTCTCACACATTCTGATTTTGGAACATTTTTTATTTTTCCTTCAAGCTTAAAAAGTAAAGTTCTAACACCTTTTTAGAGGGAAAATTGGAGGAAGGGGTAAGTGCAGGTGGGTTTATTGCTCACTGCCTCCTGCTACATAATCATGAGGGGTAAGTAATGCATGCTCCTAGAAGAGGCAATTCCAAGAGAGCAAAAAAACTTCCTCCAAAACAGCAGGTAATCTTATAGAAACTGTATGGTAAAACCCATCAACCATTCCAGCTGCACCACCATCACTGCCACCCCAATCCATCCCCTGACAAGCTCTTGTAAAGAGCTAAGGAGAAAAATAATGAGACAGATGATTCATCACAAAAGAGACTCGGCCCTCTCTGTCCTGGTCCTCCATGCAGAGCACAAAATACCTTTTAAAGACAAGATTATGGACTGCAATTTATAACTTTACTTAATACTAACAATCATGGACTCAGCAGAAATGGTCTTTTAAGGTGTACTACAATTTTCCATATCCTCTGTTCCAAGCTAAATTCTTATGACTGCACAGACAGTAATTACCTGCAGTGCCTTGTGTTCTGCAGAGGATAATCATCTTCTCAAGCTGCCTTTGGTAACATCCCTAACTACTCCTGTATTTCCAAAGCAAATAGCTGGAACCACACTGTGTGGGATGATGGGATCCTGTGGCACCCCTCTGCTCCTTGAGGTTTATCTGCTGTAACAGGGCTTTGGGTATGGACCTTTTCCAGGAGCTCTGAACACCCCTGGACTGTTCTGTGTTAAGACCTCCTGGGGAACTCAGTGTCTTGGCTTTGGTACCACACACAGACTAAATGTACTCTTGTAAATTAATCCCTGTCACTTCATCAAGGTTTCAAGGCCAGACCCCTATGTCCTCCCTCATGTCTTCCCCTCCCTTCTTGTCACTAAACCTCATTACACTTTCACTTTTATTTAGCTGAGTCCATCTCTGCAGAGTAACGTACTGTTACTCTGAGGGGCAGTACAGAAAACATTTGGGATCCACATCAGAAACAGTGATAGACTGACAGCATAGGGGACTGAGCAGAGTACTGATCCCCCTCAGCCTTAGAGGCTTTCTTGCCACCAATTTTCCAGCCATGAAGCATCACCCTCATCCCAGCTCTGTGCCTTTGACCTGTTTCTGGTGTTCACCTGCACTTTCCCAGCCATCTGGCCTTCCCAGCCTCATTGTCAAGAACCACCCTTGCTCCTCAGAAGTAAATCATCTCTGCATGATTGAAGATGATTTTAGGGGGAACCAAGCCAGCACACAGTGGCTGCAAAGCAACCACAAACTGGCTTCTCTGGCCCTGGGTACACGCAGCACCCGGATCTGACTCCACTTGGATGTTTGCTGGCTTCAAGCCACAGCTTTCCACCCTGGGCAGCAGAGCAGAACGGTGAAGCCATATAAGTGTAAGGCAGGGATTGCATTTTGGGTTACTTCAAATTATCACATTCTCAGTCTCTGAATCTGGCATGATCATTGTTTTATTGCCCATGTGCTCTGTTAGCTAGAACTGCACTCTGGAAGTAGCCAAATCTTGCTATTGAATTCCTTCCTAAAATGAGGATGGATTCCACCATAAAGGTTTTTGACTACTGCAAAGATTGAGACAGTGGAGTAAAGAACTGTAAGAATAAAAGCAAAAAAAAAAAAGAATAAAAGCAAAAGTTTTGGCAATTTGCCTTAACTGTAACTGGGGCCTTGACCTGTTCCATTTGTGCAGAAGAAGGATGAATGATGGAACTACAATTCATAAGTATCTACTTTGCCTTTTGGATCAAACATGGGACTTGCAACTCAGGAAATTCAGACTGGAAGTTGTAGTATTTTAACTGACAGTCATTAAAGCACTGCAAAAATTAGCCTAATAGTGTAATAACTTCTCCTTTGTTTGCAGTCATAAAATTAAAGGGAAATCTTTTCCCTAAATGTCTCAGAGACACTGAAAATATTATAAGTAATTCAGAGGCAGAGATGCAAAATTTCCTTTTGAATCCAGTAGCTATAACTCATGCAGAAGCTTTTAGAAGAGATAATAATGTCAGGAACATGTTGTCAGTAAATGAGAGCTGAAAATCTATATCTGCTCATGAAGTGAATAATGATGGGTGCTGCTCAGTTTCTCGGCTGTGATGCTGCCTGCAGGATTTTGGTGACAGCATGAACAATGGGAGCAGTGCTGTTTGAATTGGAGTATTTATTCATATGGAAAGGAAATGTTTAGTCCTTGCATCCCCATTTATCAGAGCCCAGTGACAGTATCTGATTTCATATTGTGATCTGTTATGCAGACTGGAAATTCTGAGAAAAGAACAGATCTGTCAGCAAGATTATTCAAATGAGTGCTTTTGGGGATTTATGCTCTCCCCTGTTCCTCCCTGGTTTAGTTGAGCATTTCAAGAGAAGAGTTTTGAAACTCATTCTAGCTGATCCTGGCTGTTAAACCAAAATTAAGGCTAATATTTGTCTGGGGGGGGGAGGGTGCTTAATCCTCACTGCTGGGACCAGATTGTATCCTTGGAAAAATAAATACTTGCATCTGATTTGCTGAATGCAGCAGTTCATGACACTCTCCTGGTGGGAAGTGCTTCTCATCATGATGCTATACAAATTAAGAGTCAGTGGAACTTTATGATGACAAACTTGACATTTCTGAGTTTGGGCTGGCTGGCTCCCACCATTTGCATCAAGGAGCAAAGAGAGATGGTGAGTTCAGATGCTACCAGCAGGCTCCACATCCAGTGCCACCAGCAGGGCTCTGTAGAATGGATAGAGAAAGCTATTGCTGCAGTTTCCAGGTCATCTTTTTGAGATTCAGCCAATTTCCTTGCCATCTGCCCGGAACTCCTTGTGTGGACCAGGAGGGAGTTAATGAGCAGTCTCTGCCTTTCTGGGCACCTCTGAGGGTGGTGTTCAGCTCCAGGGAGTGCACAGGGCCTGACTGACTTGGAGGAGAGTTTGTCAGGAGGACAAGTACTGAACACAGCCTGTTCCCATGGCCTAAGGCTGAGTCAGATGTGGGGAGACCATCTTGGTTGGCTCTTTGATACTGCCTGTGTCATCCTGTGTGGTGGTGCTGGCTGTGTGCAGGCTCTGCAGACTGTGGAAGACTGGGATATCAAAACCCAGATTTCTCTTATTGTTTCAAGTTTATTTTGAGTTTGTAATCTTTGGAACCTGTAAATATACAGTGCTATCCTGGAACCACATGGAGAAAGGAAATACTGACCAGTACACCAAAGCTGTTGGATGCCTTTGATAATCTAATCCACCATTTAAGGTAGTGAGGATGTCAAACACATCTAGAGGTTCAGATTAACATCCTTAACATCCTTAATATACTTGCCTTTTCTCTAACTCATCACATTTAGTAAATATTTGGGTTTTTTTTCCCCAATATTCCTCAAGCATGCTGACTTCTCAGCATGATGTAAAGGTGGCTTGCAATGACACATTTAGAAATCTGGGCCCCTCCACTGTTAATTTGCACAGTAAATTCAATTAAAAGCAACTATTTTGATGCAGAAATAGGATATGAGTTTGGTATTGGCATCTGTCATCAAAGTCTTGATATACCCCTCCTTTAACTTACACCCATTTGGATCTGGAAAGAATGTAGGATCTTTTTTAGCAGGCAAATATCCCTCAGAGTCTGTGTTCTGCTACAGTGGACTGTCTGCCACCCCAGTAATAGCCACCATCTTGACAGAGATAGGGAACTGAGACTGAAAGGAAGGTCCATTGTCTAAGAAAAGGTTTCAAAGGAGAATTTCCCCAAAAGTTAAGTGAATAGGAACAAAAAGCCACACAACACTGGTCAATCTATGAAGGTGGCAATTTCACTGTAAAGTGCTAGGGAGAAATCTCTGGCTCCTATTGCTGGAAGTAGAGGTTCAGGCTGTCTGACAGCCAGTGAAACTCCAAAGGGAAGATCAAAGCCTTGACTATTAGCTGTGCTAAATTCCTGTTAGATTTCTCTTGCAGATCAAAGGACCCTTTAAATAGGGAGGAGTTGATCCCCCTGGAAATATCCTCTACTCAGTACTGGCCTTTCATGTAAGCCTCAGCTTAGTGGTGAGATTTGGGCCAGTGGGCTATGGCACATATGTGCCTCTTGAAGCTTTCTGCTATGGGAGGAAGCAGCCTTGGGGTTGCTCCAAAATACACTTGGGGCTCAACAGGCTTCACTGAGTTTCCCAGTATGAGGAGCACAACAGACTTGAACTAAAAGATACTTAAACCCTCCTCACTGAGGAATTGCAAGAGTATAATTGTACTTTCATGTCAGAGCTCAAAAAATGTGACCAGTATATGTGGAAAGAATTAGTATTTTCTAACCACCTGTTTGTTCTCCCCCAATTTTTGGATTTTTTGTCTTCAGACGATTGTCTTTGAGCATAGCTCATAACAAATACCTAAGCAGCACTTTGCAAAATGGCTGCTAAAATATGTAAAAGTCTCCTCTCATGTGAATCCATTGCTGATGAATGTGAGAACTGCACATGTAAAGGTCAGAAAATAAACAGAATTAATCTAAAGCATCAAAATGGCTGCACAAAGCATTTTCCCTGGTCTGCACACTGTACAGCCAGTATGTCACAAAAGATGGACACTTCTTTCCTGTCCCACTCATGTAAAACAAGTATCTACATTTCTTACATAAGAGGTGACATGGGATTTAGTTTTCTCTGGGAAAATGCACAAAATTGGATGATCACCTCTCGTGATGGGTTTTTTTGACTGCTGTCTGAGACTAAGCGTTTTATGAGGCTTTAAATCTACAGATCTTATTTCCTTTCTGCACTTTAACCTATTATCTCTAGAAGTATCTTTGCACACTCTTCTGGTTGCTGCTGTGATATCTGTTGTCCTGTTAGACACAGAAACACGGAGTTGTTCACCTGTGACTGAGAGTGGTCTCTTGTCATCCTGTCCTATTTTAACTCACAAGGCCAAATTTGTTTCTGTCCCTTCTGAGTCTTACATCCAGTTTTCATAATTTTCCAAGGTGACAGCAATGAAGGTAAACCTTCCTGATGTAGTGGCTGCAGGGTATTTAATTTTGGGATGATTCATGCCACATCAAGCATGCCTGTTTTGGGCAGTTTAAAATACATAAATTAGGGATTAGTCCAACAATGAATATCTCCCAGATGATCTTTTCTCCCTGCAGCATGCAGATCTGTACATTTCATGGATAGGTGTGTCTTTTTTCTTCCACATCTGTTGAAGTTCAGATGCCAGGCATTTAATTACAATTAAAGCAACAGGTTTTGAGATCCTTCTTCAATATATAAGGGAAAAAATTAGATTAATGGGTATGTGAAGTCAGCAGAGCCCAGAGGATCAAACCTTGCTCTGGAAGGGATGTATGGCATATTTCCATTCTCAGACCCTTTGATGCTTAAAGTGCCACATTCTCAGCACTCTCACTGTGTGTCAGTGAGTGGTCCAACCTGCTGGACCCGATAAGTTTCAAACGCAAAAGGATCTGGCTGGTGCCCACTCACTGCTTTGTGTTTTATGCCATGACATTTATTCCGTGGGTCACTCCTCCGACTCTGAACATCCTCTCAGAATATGAATTCGGATGTGTTTCTCCACATTTCAGGGAATGGTGGCTCAGGCTTAATCTCTACTTTTGTTCTTCTGATTCCTCACATTATTCTGTGATTGTGATTACCTTGTTTCTTGTGAAATCCACTGAGGGCTGATATGCCTAGAAGGCACAAGCATAGGCTTTCATAAGGGAATTTTTAACTACATTTGCTTCATTGCAGCACAGTGCTTCAGAGTTAGAGACCTTTGCAAAATACTCAGAGTCCATAAATGCAAATGCACTCATCTGACCTTGCCCCCTTTGCAGTCTGGAAGCAGCCCTGTGTACACAGCCTAGCAGCTGGTTATCTGCCTGGTTATCATCCAGCACATAGATACCCTCCAGCCTCTCACAAATCCTCCTCCACATCCTGTCTCTGTGGTCTTTCACATATGCCTGAGCTGAGCAGCTGCAGCTCATCCTTGCACCCAGCTCTCGGGTGCAGAATTGATGGGTGGTTTCCCAACTTTTGTTCCATGAGCAGATGTGACTGTGCAGAGCCTTTCTCCGTGTGTTTGTCCATAATTATAACCATGATGTTAGCTGATACTAACTTCAGATGAAATTCACAGAGTGGCTGCATTGTCTCCTTTGACTTCTAAGCACAAATTACAAACTGGAAGTCAGATGCCCATGCACAAATTCAGAAAGTGGAGGGAAGTTTTAAGTCACTGTAAACTCACCCTGCTCTGTCACACAGTATGCTCTGCACCAGGTCCCCACTACCTGGCAGGGCTGGTACCAAGGAATCTCATATCTCTAATTAGCTAATTCAGTTGATATCACTAACACACAAGGAAAGTCCTGACTTGCTGGTGTGAAAGCCCTGCAGTTTTGGCAAGCTGTTTCAATGCTCTCTGTTGCTAGAGCACAGGGAAAAGGCAAAACCCCAGAATCAGTGTGATCCTGTTTGGTCTATCAAGAGCCCCTGTGATCACAGAGCATATTTCTCACCCTGCTCAACATTTTTTGCAGGAAAAGCTGACATAAGTTGGCAAGGACAGCAAGCAGCCCCTCCTTCTCACTCCTTCTCCAACCAATATAAGGAGCAAATTCAAAGACTCTTTGATAAAGTGAACCAAGGTACAACCACAACAAACCTCTGATGCTGTTTTGCATTCTTCCCCATGGTGTTAGCTGCAGGCTGCTGTGCCAGGCAAAGCAAAGCCCATCCCTCATGGTAGCTGAACATGTTGCTAAAGCAAGCCTATAAGGCTTCCTTCTTTCAGTAATGAAACTATGCTTTATCTTGGTTATCCAGGTTAAACAGGGAGGTGGTTGAGCACAAAACCCACCAGCCATGTGGGATATAGTTTAATATTTAAACTATGGGACCAATCTTAAATTGGTGCCTGGTGTCTAAAACTCAGAGTGGACTTGGTAGAAGCAGAAAGCACGTGGTCCTTCTGGGAACAGGTTCACCGTGTGGTGAGCTATCACACAAGGCACAGTTAGCATGTGTGAGTGCCTGTCATTTAATGGATGACTGCACAGAAATCTTTCCTGAGCTATTACATGGATGTTCCCTATGCCTCTAGTCCAAAACTGGCACCTTTCCTTTTTTCAAGATCTCTTTTATTCAATGGAAAGATGCCTCTTTCCATTATGATTTGCCTGACATTGACACCTCTTTCTGCCACATTAAACATGAAACTTCCCAGAAAAGTGACAGTCCTTGCTCAAGATCTCTTGCAATTCAAGGACGGGCAGAGAGAGAGAGATTAGAGAAAAAAAATGGAGAAAGAACAGGGTTTTGTTGTTCTTTTTTGTTGGTTGGAGACAATTAGGTTCAACAGGATGGAAGGTATTGTATGATGAAGAGGTGGAATTATGCCTCTAAGGGCCATTCCAGTCTTGTGTCACAAATCACAGAATATTCTGAGTTGAAAGGGACCTATAAAGATCATCAAGTCCAATGCTTAAGTGAATGGCCCATACAGGGATTGAACACACAACCTTGGTGTTATTACAACCATGCCCTAATCAACTGAGCTCATCTCAGGGTCATTTGTCTTTTTTTGGGCTCACTGTAATGAGCTAGCTGGAAATACACTGTTCATGTTCACAAAGGATCTAAACAAAGATGTGACTCAGTCTCAGTCTCTGTCTCACCTCTGCTCTTGAGCTTCCTGTGTGTGGAGGCAGCTGGTGGAAGAATATGGGGGCAGAGCAGGACCCAATACACCTGAAGAATTGACCAGAGGGCTCAAGTCTGAGCCAGACTTCAACCCCACTCTACCATGGCTTCACTCTGACTGGTCTGGTTGTTCCTTTCTACTTCTGAGAGAATGAGAAGGGATGCAAAAAAGGTGCACATCACACCCACAGTGAGCCAAAGTGCCCCAGAGGCTGGGCAGGACAGTAATGATTCTTCACCATGGCTCTGTGCATTGCTCATACCAAAAGAAATCCTCGTCTAGATTTAAGCATTATATTTTTGTTGAGTTTTTCAATATTTCTTATCAAATTTTGTTATTTAACCTCAGAAATAACCTTCCACTTCTCCTCTGAAACTTAGGTACTTGAGTGTTTTCAGAGAACAGGGGGTCTCTTGGCTTTCTGGTTGAGGAAATTGCAGCAGTAACTGTTTTCAGGGTGAAAATGTTCATATGTGGTCCTTGACCAGTAAGGGCTTTTCTTACACTTACTAAAAGGCAGGAAATTGGAGGGTGGGGGCAGATGGATAGATGGGCAAAATCACCTTTTGGAAGAAAGCTGAAAATAGGTGTTCTACAGAAAGAAGGAAAAAGAGGTTACAGCCATGACACAGCTGAATGGAAGATGCCCTCAGCCTTCAGCACCCACTAAAACTCTAGATGAAGCTTATAACCATGTCTTCAGAGCATGTAGTCCTCTTTAAAGACGATGGTAATGTAAATTATTCAATAGACAACATCAGCTATGGGTTGATTTTACTGTCGTACCAACTGAACAACTCCAAGCCTTGGCTTGTGGCCATCACAGGAGAAATTTTCCTGTACCCAAGGTGCTGCTGCAGTGAGGACAAGGGGAATTTCCCCATCCTGTGTAGTCATGGCTGCTTTTTGTGAAGCACCTCACTGGCCTTTGTGGCTCCAGGATGGGCAGTGAGAAGAGGAGCCACATGTCTGGTAGTGGACAGGTGTGGTATTAATGCAGGACCTTCTCTCTAAGGGCAAGAAAAAGAGCCATGTGGGCATGTCCTGGGCATATACAAGTCACTTGTGTCTGTGGCACTTGTGCTCTTGAATATGGAGCTGTGCAGAGGCTCAGAGGGCTGCAGCCACACAGGGCAGTCCCAGCTCTCATGGGATGTGTTTGTATCACAGCAGCTTTCAGAGGACACGTGTTCAGGCAGTGCCCCTTGCTGGCGCTTCACCAGTATGAGCTCCTGACCCTTCACAGATCTGCCAGTGAAGTGTTTCCCTTTACCCCATCTCTACCCCATCCCACTTCCCTGAGCTTGACTGGAGCTTTTCACTGCCTTGAGCCCCTGGGTTTAGTAAAGTGGTGGCTGCAGGCACACAGACAACTTACTGGCTAGGTCAGGGAGAGACCTACACACCCCTCTGACTAGCTGCCTACTGGTCCACTTGCCCTAGGACTGTGCAAGGAGCTGCTTGCCCATCTTCTTTGCCTTCCCGAGTGTGGCTCTGACGTGTTTGTATCCATGAGAATCCCAATTGCTTTAGGGCAATCTCACCATAGCCGGTCTGCTTTGGTGAGTGTCCACACATCTTCAGCTTCTTTGAAGGGTCAGGATTCCGGGGTTTGCCACAAATTTCCTCTCTGGAAGGAGGAGGCTGGGGAAGCGGGTTTAGGGCCAGCAGGTGTGTCCCGAGGTGGCAGTGGAAGGGAATAACGTCCCGGCCCCTGCCTCTGCCCCTCGGGGTTTGCGGTCCTGCGCATCCCTGTGCTGGGGGCGGGGGTCGGCAGCGGTGCCTCCACCTGTCGCGCCAGCGGTGGCACATCTGGGCGGGGCGGCGCGGCCCCCCCGGCGGAACAGCGGGGTCTCCATGGCGACNATCGGCACCCCCGGCACCCTGCGCGCCCTCGGCACCCCCGGCACCCTGAGCATCCCCTCAGGACGGGCACGCGCGGTATCCCGGGCACCTGCAGCAGCCCGGAGCAGCCCGGGATGGATGCTCTGGACACCCCGGGATGGGCACTCAGGCAGGACACCAATCCTGGGTACCGCAGTTTGGGATTAGATCCCTAAGCACACAGAGCGCCCTGAGTGCCCCACGCCGGGCAGGGGTCCCAGACACCTTGGGACAGGCTGTGCTCCTGGGGCAGGATGGCTCCATGTCCGGCACCCCGAGCCCTCTCGCGGTGTGAACCCCCATGCCCTGCTCGCAGCACCGTCACTTCTTCCCGGCAGAGCCCCACGGGTGCCCGATGAGTGCTCGGATCTTCCCAGGCAAAGGTACCCTCGGAAAGCAAAGGACAACAACTGAGGGGAGTAAGACCACCAAGAGTCCCCGAGTCCTTATTGGTGAATGAAGGCTTTGCTTTGGTGTCTCTTCTGAGTTCTCCATGAATGTGTGTGTGCATGGGACTGTCAGTCCTGTTTGGAGGAGGGCAGGCAGTATTTGGGGTTTCTTGTCTAGCCGATGTGGCTATTCTGTTCCTCATAAGGATGCCATCCACCCCTTTTCTGAACCCCTGGGGACCTGTTGGCACCGAATGGGATAGGGGTGACTTCTGTAAAGTGGGCAGGAGAGCCTGTCAAAGGGCTCCTGTATCTCTGCTCTTTTCTACCCCCCTTTGTTGTAAGTAGGGAGGGTGGTAGCAGAAAATAGCCCATCATTCATGAATGCAGTTTTCTTGGGCAGCAGTACACACACACACTGTGTGTTCAGCACTGCCCGGGTACCTCTTCTCTAAGGTCATTTTCACAGCCAAAGGCACTGGCTGATCGTGGTAGAGGATGTCACACATCTCTCTGTAAGCAGGGAGTGAGGGGAGGTGCTGCTCTAACAGCCATTTCAGATTATAACTTGTTGCAGCTTCCTCTGTGTGTTGCAGAATTTGCAGCCACCAGCGTGTAAATATAGGGATGCTGCTGTTCACCCTCATTTTTGCTGGGCTTTTGGATACTACTTTGGCACGGTCTAGAGGAGTGGAAAAGGTTAATGATTAGCTGGGCAACTGGTTGTTATATGGAAGGATTTTCTGATACATGCATTATTCTTCTGCTGAATCTCTCTGCCTCCTTCATCTGTGATTTGGAGCACTTGTGTGAACTGAGGGTGGTTTATCATGGCTGCTTCAATGGCCATGCAGGGAGATGTAAGGAATGTTCATCGCTCTGTCACGGACAAAGTCAGTGAGAAACTCAGCCCAAGCAATGCTGCTGCTTCAAATTAGACTGGAAAGGAGGGGGATGCTGAATCCTAAACATTGAACCATCATCCCCTATCAGTGCAAACATGAAGGCACACACAATGCTGTAGTTGCTGGTATGCAATTGTGAACTGCCAGGGAGGATTTGTCTCTTTAAGAATCATGTTGTCAGCTGGAAGTCTTTCTGGAGCAACCTTAAGCAGATAAGAATTTATAAACTGAAGCCAGAAGGGACAGACACTGCCACTTAATCCATTAACAGTGGCTTATGTGAGATTTGGAGGATGCTCTGTATGAATCACCTTATTTTGGGGGGAGGGGGGAGAGGGGTGAGTTGTGTGTTAATGGCACTTCGTTTGTCTATTTCTTCCTTTAATTTACATTTTAATTAATTTTCTACCTGTGCTGAGGCAGCAAGCAGAAATATTCTCAAAATTGTAATGCAACAGAGCATTGAAATAATTTTTATTTGGAATAAAGAGTGAACAAGGCATTGCCTTTGTTGTAAAAACTAAGCAACTGCCAGGGACAATATGTGCCTTTTCTGTCTTTTTTGAAACCAGACTGCCTCAGGTCCTACATTTAAATGCAGAATAAACAAGTCTGATTGCATTTGACAGGTTTCTGTAAAATGGATTCGAGGCATAGCAGTGAAAGTATGAATGTCACAGAGTTTTGTTACATATCTGCCATTTAACATTTTGTAACGTGTATTTTAGTTGAAGGTTCCCAATCGTTCTTCCTTCAGTGTCTGGCTTAGTGTTAGGGATGCTGAACTTTTAGAAGTTGGCCACCTTCTAATACTTCCTTACTCTGTGACAACCTCTTCCTAACCTGGTGCTGGGGTGATTAGGGCTCATTCTTGCTTAAGAAGAAGCTATGATTGCATTGTTTCCTAAGATGCTCTGTGGACTTTGAATTCAGTCCCCGTACCTTACAAGTTCATCTCACCTAAGTAAGAAGTAAGATCTCTCCACATGGTAGAGCTGTCGCCCACTTGTGCTGAAAATTTTTATGTCTTTCTCTTAGGCCTGCTAAAAATGGTCATCTTTAGTTACATAAATCTTCTGAAGAACATGTGATACTTTTGGTGGTGGTGAAGGCATAACACACAAATCTCACGAAGACTGACATGACTAGCAGAATAGTTGCTTTGCTTTAGATGGTCATGCAAAAGAAGGAAAACACACAACTTGATTCTTAGGCTTAAGCTGCAGTTTTAAAAGCAGGCAACTGAAATAGGCAGGTCTTTATGAAGGTACCTGCAAGAGCAAAACTGGAACCCCAGGCTGATGATTTTACAGTTGCTTTGAGTAAGGTAATACTTCCACATTTATTCTATCCAGCCGTTTATAAAAGCGCTTCACATAACTGTTCACTAGGAACCACTAGTGAAAACTGAACTCCTCCAGGACTGCAGGTGATCTGATGCCATGGTCCTGATATGGCTGTTAACCTTTAAGTCCTGGCCAGTGATTGGAAGGAGGTTCTCACTTGGTGATATCATGATGAGGAGGTTGAGGTGAGATTATTTTCAGAATTCCTGCGAGTATTTCCCTTCCCATAACCCAGATGTAGTTTGTCAGGGGTGACAGAAGGTGATCCTTTGTGTACTTTCCTAATGCTGTGCAAAAGATTATGATTATCTGGTAACAATCTCCTTAAGGATGCAGCCAGATAAACTCCAGGAAATTTTTGCTGTCCGCCCTCTTTGAAATATAGTTTGTGATAACTATCAAACAAGGTGTGTATGGCTGTTTGGATGGGAGCCAAGTGGGAAAACTCCAGCTGTATCTAATCTGCTGAATTCTGAGATGAAAAAGATCAGCCTTCTCATCAGTGGCTCTGTGTACTGCTTATTTACATGTGTCAGGGCAGTCTGCATTGAACCAAGGAGACTTCTGTTATTTCTCGAGATGCATCCTCAGCTCAACCTGTCTCCCTCCCCCAAGGTTCTTCCAAGATAGTCTATTCAATTTCCTCGATTAACTATTTTTTCTAATCTTGGTGTAGCTCATTAACTTCCCCTCCTTGCCTAGTGTTACATCTTCTCAGTCTCTGGCTTTTGCATTCCTTCCTTAGGTACTGCTGAACCTTGCTGGAAGTGTTTAACTCTTCCTCCTGTGAGGAGTGACCTGTGTGCCCTGTTTGGGCTGTGGTGCAGTTCCCAGATGTGCTGGTCCAGGATGCTAGAAAAGAAGTTTTTCTAGTCCTTGGGACAGAAGTGATATGCAGGATGCTGTCTCCTGTGCTCCATGGACACGTCGCTCTTTATCCTCACTGGTCTTATGTCCTCAGCTCCAAGAAGGCTTAGCCATTGCTGCAGACAGCAGATCAATATTACATTGTAAAAGCTAAGAAGTATTACTGTCTTCTCTCTTAAATCCTCTCCTCCAGCCTCCTACTCAGGTTGGTACTCTGTCCTGACCCCCTCTTGCTTTGAAAGGTAGAATTCCAAGGTGGGTGGCAGCAAGTAGGATTTCTTCCTGTTGATTTTCTCACAGGTCAATGCACCTGTGATATTTATGCAAAAGAATGCATGCACAGTATTACAGAAACAGCCCCCAGCTGCCAAGGATCCTCTTTTCAGCAGTGCTGATTACTCATGGGTTTTTCTTTTTTATTTGTATTACAGTGGCATCTGGAGGCTCCCATCAAGATCTTAGTCATGTTGAGCTGGGTGCTCCTGTGGTTGCCTGTGCTTATTGCTCATTCACCCAGATAGCTTTCACTCATGGGTCTGGGTGACGTCTGTAGGATGATTTGGGGTTTATACCTTCAGAGTATCACCTGAAACAGTCTGGCACCTCAGCAGAATAGTCCTTAGTCTTTTCTTTTGCTGGGACACCCGCAGTCAGAGTCAGCAGTTGTTTGCTGAAGGGTGTTACCTCCTCTTTGCCTGCAGCCCCCAGCCTGTTGTGCAGCTCTTGACCAAGGGGGCAGAGGCTTTCCTGCATCCCCTCACCCATGGAGAGTACCATTACACAGTCTTTGCCTGCATTTGCAGTTGCTGTTCCAAACATTATATCCCACTGACACATAAACACGTCAGACTTTCCCCCCCATTTCACTGGTGCTTTATGAGCTTCTGAAATACACATAGAAGATCGTAATCTGGCTGGCGTAGGCATTTCAATAATTGTGTGTTGTTGAAAGACTGTCCTGCTGCCAGCTCCATCTTGTGCACTCACTAGATAAAACTAAAGGGGGAGTAAAAGGTTATCAGCGACTGATGGTCATAGGGCTTAGATGCTGAGGTGCATCACAAGGATTTTTAGGCATCACAAGCATTGCATTGGGGGGATACCAGCAGTGATACTGTGAGATAACCTCAGCTCCCATTGCTGTCATAATTGGTTCTTCTTTGAAGTATGATATTATTTTCTTCCAGCCTTACAGGGTCAGAAGTTTCATCATCCAAGGCTTTGAAGCATATGTCCTGCTTCCTGCCCTTTTACTCTGTCCTGGGTATGCTTGTCTCCCTCTGACCTGTCAGTGTGTCTGGGTTGTGGGTATAAAGTTTTTCCTGCCTGAGGTTGCCAGGTTTGTATGACCTTCTCCCAAGCAGTAGATTTTTTCCCAAGCTACTGAACTTTGATTTATGGTATTTAAGCTGCCTAAAATTGCTCAGTGTTCCAAACGCAGCAATTTATTGATCTTACTTTTCCTTTCCCATTGTGTGTTTCAGAAGGGGGTGAAGCCTGTTGGTGAAGCAGGTACTGAAGCTGAAGCTTTTCACAAATTTCCCAGGAAATCATGTGGTTTCTTGCCCATGGGTGATTCTCTGTATTTCTCGAGTGCAAGAAAGTCTAATTTTGAAAACCAGTAGGAACCAAAACATCAGTTGAATGATTGAGCTAAAAATATTAGTGCCAGCCTCAGTAATTCAATAAAGCAAATTAAATACTTATAATTTTAAGAGAAGCCAAACAGAGGAAAATGGAGGCCATTAATAGATTATTGTGTAAACGTGTATATTATGTGTAGTTCTGGTTCTTCCCCATCCAAAATCTCAGGAAAGATACAGAAGAACTGGAAAAAATTCAAAGCTAGGCAACAAGGATGGTCACAAGTCTGGATTAATTTCATATAAGGAATGATTGAATAAACTAGGACTCTTGTCTCTGGAAAAAGGGACAACTATAATGGAAATGACTAGCAAGTAAAGAAGGGGAAGAGCTCCACTGTTCACTGTCTCTTACAGTAAAAGAATTAGGAGGACATCAAGTGAACAAAGGGGAACTGTAGCCATCTGCAGTAGGTAGTTGCTCAGTAGAACTCATTATTGGTGGATGCTATGGATGCTAAAATGGGTCTACTTTTAAGGGAGATTGGAGAAAGTAATGAAAGAGGAATCCTTTGATGTTTGTGACAGACAAAGACCACACATTCGCCCTTCTCATTTTGACTTCCCAAGGGCATCTTCCCAAGGCTACCTGTGTTTAGCTGATAAGAATAGTGCTAAAATGAGAACTTAAAACTTCAGTGGAAGGTGCAGGTGGGTTGTTCAGACATTGCAGTGGTAGATGGAGGGATTGAGCCTGCTCTGGCATTGGCTGGTTTCTAGCTGGATCCATGCTCTTTATCATAAGCATGCCTGCCTGGTTGTTTACAGGGAGGTTCATTGCCATGTCCGTGTCAAAGTCATACACAGAACATCCAATCTTTATTTGGGAGGCAGAAGAGATTGTAACCAGCTCCCTGTACAAGCTTTCTTGGATGAGACTGCGTCTCCTGCACACTGTGATTTTGACAAATACAGTTGCTCTTCCATTTGTGGGCTCTTTTTGAGTAAGAGAAAGCAGGTTCTCTCTGCTTACAGTGACCTCCTAATGACAGAAGCCTAAATAGCCTCTGCTTCATTTTGTTTCCTGGACTGCTGAAATAGCAGATTTTGTGGATATTCCCATGTCTGGGAAGATTTCTAATACAGCGGCTTGGAAGATTTCTGATTTGGCAGCTGTTCTTACCTACTGCTGCTAGGATAATTGCAGGAACCAGCTACTTCTGCACCGCTGAAATTGTTGCCCATGGCAAGTAGATAAGTACACGGTGTTTTACTTAAGGTGTGTACCTTCATGGTGGCTACTTATTTCAAGCTGGGGATCCACATGAGCTCTGACTTGGTCTGCCTTGAAATTTTAGGAGTAATCCAATTCTGAGCCGTGTCAAGGACTGAGATGCACAATACTTGTGTTTCAGGATTGTCTTCATCTAGAAATGGTTGATCTAAGATTAACCTTAATCACAGCAGTGTGCAGGTGCTCAGTGCTGTGCTGCAAACTGCCAAATCCCAAAGCAGTTTCTCACTTAGGTCACAGCTCCGTGCAGGTGCTCACTTTTGTGCCACAAATACTAACGTAGTTTTGGGGATGAGAGCTGGATTTTAACTGAAAGTTAGGATGTAACAGTGGTTAAAACTTTTGTTGTGAGTGTGATATATCCATGAGCCTAGGATACCTTTTGGCCAGGCTAACCGGGGCATTGCTAAGCTGAGTAGCTGGCAAGGAGGGCAGACACTTGTATATTTACCTATACTAAGATCTGGGTTGCTGCAAAACTGTGGTTAAAACTGGGAGAGATAGGTTTTCATATGCATTTGTTCATGGGGAGCTCGAGATGGTAAAAGTGTGTTATAAGATGCTAGTTCATATTTATACTATTGGTTATTTGGCCTTTCAAGTACAACATTAAAATAGGGGTTTGTTTTGAAATTATAGGGCAGAGGATGCCATGGTGGTATTATGTTTATACAATCCTCCATTAATCCACCTCAGTTCAACTTGTTGCTGAAACATAGGGAAGGAATCTCAGCTCTCAGAAAACTGTCAGGTTAAACTGTAGGGCTGTTTTATGCAAAATTTTGAAAAGTAAATATTAACAGTTCTTTGCCAGACTTAGAGATAAAATTCCATTGCAGTTTTTTTTAGTTTCAAAAAACCCACTTGCTGTAACCTTTTTTTTTTTTTTAACAACAGTAACTTTAGTAAACAGTAATTTTAGTAAAAATTTATTCTAAAGTATGGACATTACTTGTGGAGTCTCCCTCCTCTGTCGTTCCTTTGTATTCAGTATTTGAGTTTCACACTGATAATATTGACACTTTCCAGATGCTTCTGCATGGGTGTAGGCATGGATTTACATTTGACTTAATCTCATTTTTATGATATGACCACAACTCATCCTATGTCTAGCACCAGTGCTTGGGAAGATCTGTTCATCAAAGCAGTGACTGGGGTGCTGTGTGACTAACTGGTGCCACTGTCAGTAACTAGCAGTAGGTTAGCAAAAAGGGAGCCTGGCTTCTGAAGAGACAAAAGACAGATAAGGCAAGCAGAGCTATATAAAGAGCTTATTTACCATCCAGATTCCATATTTTCATCAGAAGGTTAGTTTAAATCTCCTCCTTAGGCGGTATCTCTTTAATATAGCATTAATTGTATTGGTATTACTCACGATTTCTTTGATTTGGGTTAATGGTGCCATTGTGTTTCTAAATATCTATCTTGTGAGACCATTTTTGTCTGTGATGAATGCCTATTTTTTATACTTAACAAGTATTTACTAGGCAGGAATGGAAGAAATGGTTTCCCATAGAAATATTGAGTCACTGCAGAAGACAGGACACAAATAACTGCAAATGTTGCAAACAGAATCTGTTACGTGAGTGAGTGAGTCACTTCAATAGATGTGACAGAAAATGGAAAAGACAAAATGTTCCTCACTAATTGATTATGTTCATCAAATACAGAAAGAGGAGAAGTAGTTGCAATTTACTTTCTTTATTAAAAATGCAGGAAAAACGTAGTGAAGGACCTGGGTTACCTCTGATGTTAGTGCTGGATTTCTTCATTCCTACTCCCATTTCTGTATATCATTCAGTGTTCCTGTTTTAATGGTATGACCCCTCAACAATCACATCCTTAACAAGCATGAGATGAAATAAAGGTGTAAAAAGTTATATCTAATTAAAAACATGAATACTTTTTTTTTTTTTTTACAAAGTTTAGAGTTGAGATGCCTTATAAGAGATAAGTTCTGATAGCTGAGAGCTTTGCTTCTCTGCTTGAAATCTGCCTTACATTAGTTGTGGAAGAAAGTTCTTACCATCTGCTGGGTGGAGATCATCTGGTGTTCTGTGCATTCCCTCTGGATAGGTGTTCTCAGGCCCTACAGGTTGTGTACTGGAGGGCTTAGCAGAGAGGTTAAAAAGCAGCTTCAGGTTTCCAGCAGAGAAGTTGTGCAGGTGGGACCTGTATCAGTGAGTGCAGTGAGCTCTGGGTGCTCCTGCCCACACAAAGTGTGTTTGGGGCTGAGCAGACACTGTCAGTCTCCTGATAGTCCAACATGAAGCCCAGGAGGAGAAAGTACAGAGTGATGGGTGGCAACAGTGACTGAGGGTGAACTCCCAATTTGGAAATGTTGATGCTTCATCCATTATTAATAACCCCACTGCAAAAGAAAAAAATGCTTTGCTGCAAACAAAGTTGTGACACAGGGAAGTAGCAGGCAGAATTAAAATTTTATACTTGCTGTGGTCTTACAATAAAGGTTTTGTGATACACATCCAGCAATGCTGCTATAAATAGTCTCGTTATCTAATCTTCCAGCTCAGTGTATGACAGAAGATTACAAGTAAGAAAACATTTCAGTGTAGCTTTTAGCTGTTTTCCCACTGCTTCCCTTGCTCCTGCTGGAGCATTATTATTGTGTCCCTTGTAATTCATATGGAGACAACATTATTCAGCAGTACAGAATGTCACTAGGAGGAGGAGAGTTCAGAGAAAACCCAGAAGATTTATGACATAGTTTAGATAAGGCCATGGAGGAGCTGACATGAGAGAAGTAATGACAATTCACAGTGCAGCAGCATTTCTGAGGGGGTACTGAGAACTTCTTCATGCCAATTCCATCAGGTCAGATGCAGAGCAGAGCCTGCTTTAATAAGGTGTTCTACATGCTTGATTGCAGAGGGAACCCTTGTGCTAATAAATAATCCAGACACACCGAGCTCTGCCCACATGGGTCTAGGACCTGATCCAAAACCAACAGAAAGTCCTTAGAAAATTTCACAGAGGCACAGCTAGGAAAGAAAAAACCTCTTTTTCCTTTTGATCTTATTTCTCCTGGGAGAAGGAGGAGCATGTTGGTAGACAGGGAGGTTCCTTTCCTCCCGTCTCTGTGCCTTGGTTGTAATGTAAATCCTCATTTTTGACCCTTCTTTGGAGATTTCCCTGGCCTGTTTCTCATGGGGCACCTGAAGCCACTGATGAGTGCTGGATCCTGGGAAAGCTCCCCTGGAGCAGAGGCAGCTAAAATGGACCTTCTGCAGCCTGTGTGTGTGGACACAAACAGCCCTTCCCCACAGAGAACTGAAGATCACTTTCTAAACTGTCATGGAGTTTTCTTGTGTGACCATAGGAGGAGACAGGAGGGAGTATGGCTGTTGTAGATCTGGAGCCCCATGAAACTTGAGCCACTCTCTTTTTGCTATGTGAGAGGAGTTAGGAAGGCTTTGAGTGTTTGTTCAGACCCCAGCACAGCTCACCTGCTGCAGGGTGTCTTCCCCACCATGTGGCTTGGAGGAAGCACAGGACTCTGTTGGCCCATGTCCAGCCACCTCCGTGGAGCATGGTGGGGGAACACATGTTCTACAGCCATGGCCAAGTGCAGAAGTCTACTTCTTGTGCCTTTATCACTCCTTCTTATGGAGGAGCTAAAGCAGTAATAAACCTTGAGGAAGTGAACCTCACCATGGCTGTTGCAGGGAGGGAGGAAATAGCTGGTGTCATCCCCTCATCCTGAAATAGGCTGACCTGGAGCCTGACACTGCTGGGAAATTCTTTACCAGCCTGGATTCTGGTATAAGCAATTACAAGGGCTGGCAGGTGAAATGCTCTCTGGACAGGGGCTTTCTTGTGCTGGAGTCTGTTCAGCAGGAAGGAGTTACCTTCTCATGAGTAGATTCCGTAGGCAGATCAGATTTGCTGTTGGAACAGATTTGATATATAGTAAAATGCTCCCAGGTGTGCTTCTCAGTAGTGCTTCTAGGCTAAAGCAAGGATTCATTAATAAGAGGCACCCAAACCACATTACACACTGCAGCAGAGCTGGAACAGAGTGCTTTTGCTCTGATTCAGAGAGCTGATTGAATTCAGTGACAGATGCCAAGTATTTGTGTCCTTGCCTGAGTTTATCTTTTAAATTTGAAAGTGTTAAAAGCAAGAGTTATTTTTGGAATAAACATATTAAATAGTGATGGAAAGCTCCATCTGGGTGTTGGTGGGATGGTATTTTATTGTTACATGTTGTTGACCAAAATGTACTGCTCAGACCATCAGAACAGAAAACTGTAGGGGCATTACATTGCTCTAGATTTGCATCAGAATACTGGAACTCAGAGGGCCCAGTGACTTTGCTTGTGACATTGGTTGGTATCATTGTCACACAATTGTAACATTTCCTGTAAAGTTCCAAAGAGCTGTCCATATTTGTATATTAATGTGTGTGTGTGTGCAGGGGGGCTATTTGAATTTTATGTTTTTTCTCATATTGACAAATGTCCAAACTCTAGAGAAGCTGCTAATTGCCTTGGAAACCATTACCACCCCACCTCTTGGTTGCTCACTCTCCCTCCTACCAGTAGTCTTTTGAGCTTCTATATTTCATTTATTCTGTAACATCACCAAAAATTACTCCAGCCTTTATTTTTGTTTATGGCTATTCATTTATAGTGTAAAATGATTTTTGTTTTATTATCATCTCCATAATGAGTATGTTACCATTTTATTTAGTGTAAAACAAGTAATTATTATTTAGCTGTTTAATCTTTCCATGGGCCATCTTGAAGCCCTTGAGTGGTGGCTCTTTACAGCTGAACCAAGTCTCAGGGTGAGGATGAACAGCTGACCCATAAACTCCAGGCAAGTTGTCGCATTTCCAGTGCCTCTGAGCCATCTTGTGCCTCAAAAATTAATGCTACTTACAAATTGCCTTCTGCCGTGCTCCATCAAATGCTAAGATTCTGTAATTATTTATGACAGTTAAAATCTCCTGATGCATTTAAATAAAAGCCAAACATACAGGGAAAACATGTCCTGTGGAGGAAGGTTGCAGCATGAAAGATGGCTTGTTTTGACTGCAGGTCACATTGAGGGGCAAGCTTGAAATACACGTAAGAGATGCAGACCTAGATGTGCTAGATTTTTAGGGGAAACTCCATTGCTGCTGTCATTGGACTATTTTCAGGTGTTTGGATGAGTGAATGACCCAAATATAGTTTAAGCCTGTGACTATTCCATTCTGATAGCAATGCAAATACAGTAGGTGAAGGCTAAGAGCACTGCATCTAATTTAGCAGTGTTGCTTTAGCAACATCGTGCAGGATGCAAATAGTCTCCTTGGTAACACTTCCTAAGTGTCATTAGATAAGCCATGGTTATAAACACGGAAGCAGATCAGAGGGAGAGACATGCTCCTGTGCTGTGCCTTTTTATAGCCCCAGACATCACGATTAGCAGGATGGCAAGAGGAGAGAGGAAAGCTGTCCTGGGGCTTGTAGCACTTGTGAGCATTTGTATGTTGTGGTTTGGAAAACCACACCAATGGTGTTGGGGTTTTCTAACTTGGTTTAAATAAAAAGCTTTAAATAAAGGTTTTAAATAAAGAGAGGTGGTTGTTCCTGCCCTGTCCCGTTGTCACAGACATACATTAAGTGTCCTCATGCCTCTCCAACAGATCCAGATTGTGGATGTTAACACTTCTTCCCTCTAATGACACATTTGAGTCTTGGTGAGTTTTGAATCTACAGGCTGGGAAGGGGAGAGGCAAGGAGACCCTAGAGCTCAGTGTAGAGTGTGACTCTCCCATGTTCACACTGGAAAGAATGTGGAGGTTGAGGTGGTGGTGAAGGATCTGCCTCTGGGCTGGGATTAAGTTCAGCATCTGCTCCCCTTCTGCTGATCTTGTCCTGTTCCAGTGTCATTGGCATTGGATTGCCTCTCCAGAACTAGATTTGGCTTTCTCTGTTGAATTCCAAAGACTCTTTTCTAGGGATCAGCAACAGAATAGAGATGAAAGTGAGAAATGGGGGTTAATTAGTGCTCAAAACCAGGGCAGCTGTTTCTGCTGTTGGCATTGCCATATAGAAAAGAGTCATGAATTGAGGCAGAATCCCACTGGTCGATGCCTGAGGAACTCATCCAAGGAATGTGAATGCCTGATGATGTCAACTGGAGCATATCAAAGACTGTGGAAGGAGCCAAGTCCACAAGAGCATCAAAACAGGTTTATTCTGGTTTGGGATGAAAGTCTCACAGAGCAGATGGTTTATTTTATCATAGGCTTGACCCTGTGTTAGTAGAAGTAGACAGCTGGTAGACTTTTGCATTTTTCTGGAAATTCTCTGAACCGAAGCTAAGCCAGACCCTTTCACCAAAACCCCTCCTGATCTGTAACCTTCAGGTCCACCCACAAATCCATCGACTGGAGACTGGCCAGTCCAAGCAACCCCTTTTCATTTCAGTGGTGTGTAGCACTTTCCAATTTAGATACATGGCAGAAGACCTACTTCAATTTTCTCCATTCTAATAGAAAAAGGAATTCAAATATCAATAGTCTCTTTTTACAAGGAAAACTCAGAATAAGCAGAACAATCATCCCCCACAGCCTTTTTTTGCTCCCTAATCCTCTTGGAATTTATCCATCTTCATATCACTCATATCTCGTGGTCACTGTGTAAATGTCAGTGCTAATTAATGAGACCTTGGCCCTCTGTGTAGTTGAGTAACAATCCCAGGTTTGTTTGTGACATGGATGCCCTTCCATTTCCCCAGGGGATGGCACTGGGGCTGTTAGCCCCACGTGTGACAGGCTCCAAGAGGCAAAGTCTGAAACACCTCTCCACCTCTAGAGTGTCAAAAGATGCAGGTAAAGCCCTCCTAGGATGGGTGAGAGAAGTGTTTCCCAAACCTTTTAGAGATTAAAATGAAATTTCTGGGGTTCCCTTACTGAGCTGCCTGCATCTCGTGGATGTAGGCATCCACTGATGGATCTCATCCTATCCCATCCTATGCCATGCCATCCCTATGCTGGGCTCCTGAGACCCTAGTGGAAGGCACTTGTGAGTTTTCTGATTTGAAAAGGAGACATTGGAGTCCCTGGATCACAGGATGCTATTCCAGTCCTAAGGCAAAACATTGCTATTTTCTCTGTGCAGTGTAACAGCCTTCATGTAGTGGATCCTGGGACTGATGTGAGGGTGCAGTTTGGCTCTGCATCCAAATTGTTCTGCAACAGAGGATCTGAGTAGCTGTTCCTCACCATCGGGGTCTGTGGTTTAGTAGGACACAAAGATTTGGACAAATGACTCTGGTAAATTGTAGCTCAGCCTTCAACCTGCCCTTCCCTCTGCTGTATGCAGAATGGAGCATTTCTCCCCAGGACAACTGCATTCCTGCCACAGGTCATTTGGAGTCATTAACCATTTGTAATGTGCACTGGTCCTGCCCATCCCCTGCATGGTTGCTGCAGCCAGCCTGCAGCCTTGCTGTGAGCCACCTCAGGCATTTCTGCACCTGCACCACGGTCTCATCCTGAACAGCCCCTCTGCATGACAAGAGTGATGCTTTTGTATTCCCTGCCCTGCCCTTCTATATTCCCCACAGCACCTGGGTTTTCCTTGGAGATCTCCTGTTCACACATGGAGCCTGCCTCCCTTCCCGAGGCTGATGTGAGTGCAGAGCCCCACAGTGAGGCTGTGAGCCAGAAATCCCCCAGTCTCACCTTGTGCACCTGAGACCAGAGGGTTTGTGCCATTGTACAATTGCAAACTTTTTCAAATCTGTGTTTCAATACAAGCAAGGCAGTTCTGGCTTTTCTGAGACTTTGTGGTGGTGTTGGTTGTTTTGTGTGGGTGTTTTTTTTTTTTTTTTTTTTTGTTTGTTTGTTTTTTGTTTTGTTTTGTTTTGTTTGTTTGTTTGTTTGGTTTGGGGTTTTTTTTTGTTCATAGTGGGAATCAGGAGTTCCATGCCTAGTTGTGGATTCCTAACCCTCAAGGAAATCTCTTCTTTTCACTCTTGATCAGTTGATGTTTTGCCATGCAGCTTTGATTAGAGGTGGGGAGCAGTGTGGGATCCTCCTGTGGCTCTGAGGAGGGATGCTCAGTCCCACTGGGGCAGTGACAGACATTGCTCCCCAGCTCCTCACCTGCGCTGCTCCTGTCCCCTCTGCACTGGCTGCTCTGTACCTGCCAGCCAGGCTCCCCCAGGCAGCCACAAAGGCCAGATCTGCTTCTTGCCCACCTCCTGGCAATGGGGGTGGTCTGGAGATGAGGACTGAAGTGTCCCCACAACAGGATGGCATCCAGTGTCCAATCCAGCCAAGAGACTCTTGTCTCTAACCCGCCTGTCCCAATCTCTGGTGCTTGCTTTGCTGCCAGTTTCGGTGAAAATCGGTTTTCTTCACAAAAAATTAGAACAGACCACAACCAAGAATCCTTCCCAAGCAGCTGGTGCAGCCACAGGGCAGCTTCTCCTTTGACACAAAAGTCCCTCATTCAGTATTTACCTCTGAGGACAGCTGACTTTTGGCTACTCTCTGCTTGCTCAGATAGGAGTGTTTTCTGATGCTTGCTGGGTGCTTCCTCTGCAGCTGAGTGTCATTTTCACAGCATGCAGTGACCTGCCCTGTCTTGGATTGTCACCCTTCTCTGTTATTTTTATATTTTTGGTGGCCTTCCTTGTGCAATAATATGAATTATTTTATTATTTGATAAGCATCTTCTTAGCAGAATATTAATGCATATAATTAAGATAGTATTTGGCTCTTGAATCACACTGTTCATCCTGAAATTGTCCTAATTACACAGCTGCTCCTCTAGAATGAAGCTCTCTTTGTTTAAAAGCTTAAATATGGAAAAAGGGACAAAATTTCTTCCTTCAAGGATAAAACCTCCATTTCACATTTCTGGCTATGTGTGAATCAGTGGCTTCTCTATTTTAAGGAAGGGGAGAAATCAAGGGAATAATAATGCTGATTTTTGTTTTAATCCTCTACTTAGAATAAACCGTAAACTCNTTTTTTTTTTTTTTTTCTGCATTACTGAAGGTAAAAAGCTTGAGGATCTTGCATTCTTTGAGTTGGTTCACATGTAATTCCTCTGTTTTTTCACTCTCTGACATCTGGAAACTCAGACATCCCTAACAGCCAGATGAAATCTATCAGATAAGGCACTTGCTTTTCACCAGCTTCCAGTTTGTGAAGCATAAACCTGGCTTTGACATGAGCCTTAACCTCTTAGTGTTACAACAACATATTAAAAAATGCCTCAGACAAGTCTATGGATTTACTTCAGCCTTCTGCAAGGCAGCTGAGAAGTTATGTTCAATTTGTTGTCAATTCTTCTGCTTTAAACATTGCTGCTGTAAACACAGCCTCTCCTGTGAGTACATTTGTGTTTGGAATGATGCAGTAAATCAGATTATAGCTGTCCTTTATTAACTCTGATGCACAAGATTGCAGCAGTGGAGGTTTGATTCAGAGAAAATGAATGAGGATAGTTAAAGTTAAATATAAATAGAGCTCATTAAAAAACAAACAAACCAGCCTCTGTTTCATTATGTGACTCTTAATTGTACCATGAGTGTAGAAGTAGCTCTCATTAAAGTCTCCTGGCAGCCAACTTCTCTTCATCTCCTTCTGCAAACTCGCCCACAGACTCCCAGGATTTTCTGAAGACATGAACCCAATTTGTACCTTGGAATGGGACACAAAGGGACAAAGCAAACAAAAGAAGCCTGTGTGCATGTGCACTCAATAAAAAGAGCATAGCCTTGCCAGCCCATCTGCATCTGTGCAGGCTACCCCCACTACTGCACCTACAACTCCTTTTCTGCACTCTGAGTGTGCAGCATTGTCCTCACCTGACTGGGCTAAGCCAGAGGAGCTTTCTGCTCCTGTGTCCCGTGCCTCAGCTGGGGTTTGTGCTGTGGGTGCTGGTGCTGCTGTGGAGCCAGCTCAGCATTCCCCAGGAGCACAGCTGCAGTGGGAACACACAGTGGGAACACACAGCGTGCTGGGGTCAGCATCAACCCCCGGCTGCTGGGGGAAAACAGCCCCTCTGTGGCCCCTTGACTACCACAGCAAAGCCCAGCATTGCCTGTAAAATGAAAATAAGCTCCTTATTGCTGAGTCTGTAGGGAGCTGCTGCCATTCCCTCAGCACAGACACAAGAAGAGCTTAGAGTCTGCCTTACATGCCTGCCATCCCTGTGTGGGTGGGTTTGTTCATTTCTGGTGGGTTTTAAGTACATATGTTTTGGGGGAAGAGAGAAAGTGAAAAAGGAGTGATGGAGTCAGAGCATGGAATAAATCCAGCCTTGGTAACAAAATACGGTGTATAGCAGTCTGTGCTGAAGAAAGGAAGGTTGCTGAATGGTACCCAGTGCTTCCAATTCAGTAATTGCCTTTAGCCATCAGTAATTTGCCATCAGCAATTGCCTTTAATGAAGCTTCAGCTATTGCCTTAATGAACAGGACATGCTACCTTTCTGACATCCTGAGTGTGAAGGTACAGTGAATGGGAAAATAGTCTTGGAAAGGCTACTGGACAGTGTTTGAAAGGAGGACCTGTAGTTCTGGAAAAAGAAACTACTTTTCAAGCAGAGTTAAAACATGTTTTCATTTAAAAAGAGTCTATTAAAGACTCTGTGAGTCTCATTACTGCTCATGCAATAGCACAAGTGGGAGATGAATACTCTTCTTAAGGGAATAAAACTGCAATATCTCTTGAGCAAATCTATTCCCATGTGGACGAGCAAGCTCAAAAGCAAACAGCAGCTTTGTGCTATTTAGGATTGTGCTCCTGGGTCACATGTGGAGCCTGCAAGGGCCCTGGCAGTATCAGTTGCACTTTTCTCATGGTTTCTCCCTGAAGTTCAATCCTACTGTTATCATAATCTCAGTCCCAGCATTACTGGGATCACCAGGTCACTAAGTCCTTGGTGTTTTAAAGCAAAGCATCAGCTGTTCCTGCTCCCTGCAAGCTTAACTGGTGTGATGCCTGAGTGCCCATCTCAAGGGCTCCCACTGTTCCAACTTGATGTGGAAAATCATTCCAAAGTTTTAATTAATTTTAATTCATAATCACAGAGCAATTTGGTGTGTGCAGATGGAAATCAGTAGACAAGTGCTAGTATTTTTATGTATACATATGTTTTACAAAAAGAGTTGCAGTTTACTCAGAACCTGGGCTGGACTGTGACTGTTTAATTACTGTTCACACAGAAGTAATTGGCAAAGTGTTAATTTCTGAAATCAATGCACTCCAGCCCAATAAATATTTAATGCTTCCATCTGCCATTTTTAAGTTAGTTACAAGCCCTGCTAGATGAAGTCTGTGAAACAGATATCTGTTGTTGAGATAATGAACAGTTTTGAGATCCAGCTTTCACTGAGACCTAGAAGAACACAGGTTTCCTGAACCCAGTTTTGTTCTCTTCATTAGGTTAAATATGGATATGGACATGGATATGTCTCTACATTGCATGTAGACACATGTTCATAGCAGGCAGACCAGTGTAGAATTACATCTTAATTTTATGAGGGAAACACATTGAGTCTTCTCTACTAAGACTGTGATTGCAGGAAAGGTTTGAATTTTGGGAGGAATCTAGTTGGAGCATGCAGTGTCTTTTCCACTGGCAATAGCCTGATAAAGTGAAGGGCATGGTGGCCATTCCAAGGAGCAAAGAGGAGGTGAGGCCTGAACAGGAGGAATCTCATGGGGCCATGCAGGCAGCTGGGGGTCCCATGGGTCGTGGCGGGATCTCAACCTCACTCTCTGCAAAACTGGATGTGGCAAAACCTGTCTGCCTCTGGCTGTGTGACAGACTATTTAATTACAGATATTCATGGAGGGTTTGGAGCTCTGTGGATGGGAATGCCCTGTGCCAATGCAAATGTCCCTGCTCGTGGTACAACACAGGGCCCTCGATGATTAGTTCTGTTTTACTGTTTTTCTAGTACAATTATGTTTAATTCATGTGTTGTTTCATCAAAGTGTCTGTCACTCAAGGCTTAGGCTCATCTTCTTAAATAACTAGATATAAAATTACAATGTGTTCCTCCAGTGGAGACCATATTTCCAGAATATCATCACAACTTTATGATGACACAGGGCTTTCAGTTTAGCTGAATGGATACACTGAATCATCATTTTAAGAAATAAAAATCTCTTGAGCATGGATCATTAGACTTGTGCCATCTCCCATACCAGGTTACTGTGAATCAGCACAAACAAGAACCTGTGACTTCAACATTTCTTGTTGGGTCAGGGTAGACCAGTAGAGTCCTGGGCAATTGCAAATTGCAAAGCACCAAACAAAACAAGACTGATTTTTCAGGAGATGTTCTTTCTTTGGGCCCTCCCCCAGCCTAGTGGCAGCTTCCAGGGATTTTTTGGAAAGTAGTGGACTTGTCTGAATGACCCTCGTGTTGCTGAGGTCCTAAAGCTCCTGAAGGAGCATTGCTGCCAGCATCAAATGCTTCAAATACCAGATTGTGCCCATGTGGGCTGCTCTGGGATGGGTGGAAGCCTGTGCCTGTAAATATGAACCTGTAGTTTAGATAATGGTTTTAGCAATGCATTCAAATTATTGCCCAAAGCTATTCCCTGTTGTGCCCTTGCACAAGAAAAGACCAACCCAGTCCAAGCCTAATGGGACCCTAATGAAATTGTTTCCTGTAGCTTTATGCTGTGCAGCTGGATGTAATAACTCCAGCTAATGCACCAGGGACATGCAACAGCAAAGTTCTCACTGCACTTGATGAGACTGCTGCAGTAGTGGATGGATGGCTGTGGGGATGGGTAGATGTGTCAGTCAATCTATAGGGAGATTTCTGGATTGAAAAAAATTGCTGGATTATGGAAGAAGCTTTTGCATTGCTACTGTGATGGGCTCCCCTTGTGTAACAAGGTACTACAGTCTCTTTTTGGCTTTCATGTGGGTGGTGATGTGCCAGAAAGGAAGAAAAAAAGAAAATCATGGGAAATAGTGTTGGAAGCATGATTTGCAGTATTGCTTTGGTATAAGTCCCTATATTTTATTTGAAGTTTATTTAAACTTTCTGGGGCAGGTGCTGAATGGTGCTCCATGGTTTGATTAACCAATATCTAACCTCGGGAAATCCCCAGGAGCTGTAAACAAATATTACATTAAGTAATCTTTTGGCTAATGGCTGTTCCTCTACTTCCAGTAAAGTGGTATCCTGGCAGTTTTGTTGCTGCTTTTATCCAGTTTTATCCAGCTCCTGAGGGAGCCAGGATCACTGCAGTCAGGTGAAGTGCAGGGGGACAGGAATCATATCTCTTTTTGTTACTCTAGATTTGGACGTGTGCATTGTGGTGGAGCACTCCCAAAGAGCATGAGGCACTTTCCCTCCCCACTATCTCCTTTGCAGCAATCTCTGCAGGAGAACAGAGTCTGAACACTGCAGAAATCTGCTTGGTAATATGAGACAGCATGGTCTGCTAGTTACAGCAGGGCTTAGTGGAGATAAATCTCTGTACTTGATGTTCCCAGTTCTGCCATGCATTTCACCTCTCTGCACCTCAAAATACCAATATGTAGGGATAAAGGAAGGAGAGACTTAGAGATGCATTGTTGTTATTATGGTATCGTTCTAACCAGAAACAAGCTGCAGGAAAGAACCAGCAGTTCCCAGTTCCTGCTGCTGTCATTTAGACCCAAATTAAGTGACTCAGTGTGAATTCAAAGGAGGTTGGAGGTGGTCGGTGTTGGGTCTGCTGTGAGCCCCCATTTTACAACTGGTAGCCTCTCAAGAAAATATTTTTTACTGAAAAAACCTTTCCCTCCCACATCTTATTTTGAAAAATTAGTTTTCATTCGCATCCCTGAATGGACTTGCTGTGCCATATGAGGTATCCTTGCATGAGGCCAGGGATGGGGAGGGATGGTGTGGCCAGGGAGAGAAGCCAAGCTGTCTGTGTAGAGGGATCATCTCATGTGGCTTTGTTGAAAGTTAAACTTCTTTTGGAGGGTTGTACTGAAGACTGAAGGCATGTCTGACCTCAGGGTGTGGGTCGTCCAATGTTGTTGACCAATTTGTTGCCTTAATTTGATGAGATTGTGAATGATTTAGGGAAGATTCTCCTCCTGCTGAGACCTTTTCTGCCCTCTGTGCCAGCAGGTTCCTCCTGGAGATGACAGCGTGTGCACTGGTTTGCAGGGCAGCCCCGTGCAGGTTCCTGAAGGCTGGTTTCCCAGGGGTGTGATCTTCACATTTTTGTAAACAAAGACTCTCTTGTGCATCAGGGATTCAGCAGGCAGAGGCAGCAAGGCAACCATGTTGTAGTGCTTCCATCCATGTTTCTCCACCACTGGAACCTCTCTCCTGTCTTGCACAGAGGCCAGGCAAGATGCTGGGTTTGTGGAACAGTATGATACTTGCAAAATACTACTTTGCTTCTTCATCATCTCACAGCAGAGGCCTGATTGTGCTGCCTCTGTGGGCTTCAATCTAGGAACTTTCTTCCAAAGACCATATTAGTATTCTGCAAAGAAAACAGGAGTGCTTTCTTCATTGAGTCAGCTCAAAGGACTAATGTGGGTTGGCTATTGTAGGAAATAAAATGGTAGCTGAAAAAAAATAAGCATTTCTAAAAAAACCTTATGTTCTGCTTTGAATTATTTAGGTTCAAAAAATAAGTTGGTTCAAACACCTTGGGTGGGGGCTGGTCCAGGAGAGCAGTGTTGTGAGAGCCAGCAGCCCCCCAAGCCTGCAGGGTGAGATCCCTGCACAGAACTTGACTCCTGTGGTTTCTGGCATAGCAGCCAGCACAGAAAGAACCTTGTAAAAGAGACACAGAAAGACAAGCTGGGGAATAACAGCACTTCCATAACACTGCACTTTCTGGCTATCAGAGTAATTCTGTGATAAATATTCTCTTTAATAGTACAAATCCGGCTGATAACAGTTTTGGTAAATAATAATAAAAGAGCTGTGACAGTTCAGCTCTAGCATGACTAATGTAGTGATTTTATTTATCTTGAAGAGAAAAATACACCAGCATAGAAAGTTCCTTTCTGCCATTTGTCAGGTGTGCAGATGCAATTGGGTAACATTTGGGCCCATGCAAAGGGACTAGCTGACACATCTTCGGGTCTGTTTTAAGTTTTGTTAAAATACCCTGTTTCTATGTCCTGAATATCTGTGCTTGATGCATTTCAGCTCCTTCCTGTCTTTAATGTGGGGATTGCCTCTCTAGCAGTCAGGGAGATGGCAGCTCAGGCAATCTGTTTCTCCTTTACTACATTAATAGAATTTGCTAATGTTAAGAGACCTCTGCAGCCCTGGACAGCAGTAATGGTTAGTGTGGTTTTTTATCTAATGACTAAGAGAAGCTGGAGATAGGTGATAAACCTGGCTAAGAATCAAGTGCTGAATGACAGGACTTGTCTCTGAGCAGGTGGAAAATGGCAGGTTCATTGCTGTGCCTTCCTGCACCTCCCCAGGCATACCTTATGGCATGAAAAGCTTGGAATTGTTTCATTTTGGGTGGAGTTAATTGAAATGGGCTGCTGAGTTAATTGGAATCAATTAGAATGGGTGGCTGAGTTATCTCTTTTGATCTGTATATTAATGGCACCTCACACTTTTCTTCCCTTTCCATCTGATCAGAGAGCAGAGGGAAGAGGAGGCTGCCAGGTGATGTCCATGAAGCAGAGGTGGGTGTTGGAACCCTGAGACCTGGCTTCTCTCTCCTCAGTGCAGTAACTGGTGAGAAATGCTGCCTTCCACTAACACATTTGATTTGCATTTGCCCCCTCTGGTTGCTGAGATATCCCACCTCAATTTTTGGCTCGAGAGACACTGATGTTTTTGTGTGACTAGCTCAGGAAAGGTCTACCTTTAGCAACAAGGAGATACTGGGAACTCTGTTTTTAACTGCAAGTATGCAGTTTCTCATCCACAGCCTAGATGAATTGCCAGCTGTATTTTCATTTAAATAATGCTTCTTAGGACAAAGAATACAACAAAAGGCTAACTTGGTTCTCATTTACTTGGGTGAGAATGGGCTCTAGCTTTCAAAGTGTTAATAACCAGTGTTGTTGGAGTTTATCTTACAGCAAGCCAGGAGCCCTCTCTAGGATTATGGTCCGTGTATGGTCCATGTGTTCTGGAGTAGTAAGAAATATACAGGCTCTGCCTCGGACAGTGTGTACTCTTTTTAAAATGGTCTCCTGTAGATATTTATGACTTGCCTGTCAAGCTTTTAGTGTGCTCTGAGTTTAAAGAGACAGCTTTAAGGGCCCAAAAGTTCAGCTTCATTCTTTATTCATTTTGGTTGTTGTATTTAAAGCAAAACTAAATTAATTAAAATGGCCACTTAAGTAGGGTAATGTTATTTCCCACTTTCTAAGAAAGTGTTGGAAAGGAAAAGTGCAAACCTTTGCTAGATTTGGCAGCTTCCTTGGAAACTCTATCCCTGTGTGAGAGTGCATTAAAAATAATGCTCTCTGGCAGCACTTTTGGAGTCTGGAAGATTAAAGGTAGTAACCAGCTCTGTATCACGGGTATCCTACATTAGAAATCACAAATATCTTAGACTTACTACTCAAACTCATGGGGAGGAAAGCCCCTGGTCACACTTAATTTTAATGATGTTTTGCTATTGCATGTTCTTCCTTTTCCCCCGAGCACCATGGTGAGATTTGTGCTTTCAGTCGATAGCACAGGATGAGCCTCACTATGGCTCTCTGGTGGACAATTCCTGTGTGTTAAGTTTGCTTGGAGCATCTCTGCTGATGCCTGCTGCTATTTTGTCTCTTCTGCTGGGACTTCGGCCAAGTTTGTAAGCAGAGACGAGGCTCAGCCTGTGAGTCTGGACCTAGGTCTTGAGTTTCCTCCTGGGGTGCCAACTGGCCAAGTGTTGGACACCAACTGTACCATCTCTGTTAATAAATTACACTGTCTCAGGTGATAACAATGGATTTCTAAATCTAGGATACCAAAGAAAGTGGTAGCTGCAATACAGTGGGAAAATAGATTTATCCTGCCCCTCAGCTGTCAGTAGTTAGAGATGTGTGCTGTTTAAAAACATCATGGGGTTTTTTTCCCCCCTCTATGCCCCTTTCCCTTTTTGCATAAAGACGTATCCATTCAATGCTTATCACAGTGCAAGAGTATTGGTGAATATAAGCTTGTTGATAGTTGGCATTCTGATGCTTGACTGGAGGGAAGATCTACAACTTAAAAGGGGATTGAAATAATAAACCCCCAAGTGTAACCTATGCTTGGGAAATAGCAGTGGTTGCTGTTAGCCTGAAAGGTGTTGGGTTTTTTGTGTAGCAGTGAAATAAGATCCTTGAATGAGAACTATATAATTGTGCTGGAGCTTTGTGTCTGGGGTTGTGGATCCTGATCCTTTTTGGTGTGATGTGTGATCGGAAGAATTGCTTTGCTAAGGACACTAAGAGCTGGTGAATTTACAGGTATCTTTACCTACAAGTTCTCTCTTTTATTCCCTTAAGCGTAAGAATCAGTCACTTTGCCTCTGCTGCAGACAGGGTAATTTCTCTATTTTTTAATTCTCTTTTATCCTAATTAGCAATGATAATTATTCCATAGTAGCATCCTCTCAAAAAGAAAAAAAAATTCCTTTTTTCACTGCACACAAAGGTTGTACATTAAGGAGAGCTGGATGTGTGACTCTGGAGAGGAGGGGGAAGGCACAAATATTGGATTGAAAAGGCTGTGCATGCAATGATTCAGTGAAATGCAACAAATCTTCAGATCTTGATCCTCTTGGGATCTTCACAGGGGTTTAATATTACTCCCTTTTCTCTTGCCCAGACATCTTGCTTTGATTTCAGTGCTTTCAGCTTGAACCCCTTTCTCTGCCCTTCATATAAATGGGGCAAGGTAAGTGTTTTGTGCAGCAGAAAACACCATAACCTCCTAAAGAACAGCACCATGGTCTTTTCCCCTTGTCTTTCCACACGACTGTATGTGCATGATGGTGTCAGTGCCCTCTTTTTCCACCCTCTGTCTCCCCACTGCCTGCTTAAGTACAGCCCCTTTGAGTCAGTGACTCACTGCAGAGCCTCTCAGCATTATAAAAACCCCCACAAAACCAACCTGCAAACTCTTTCTTTTCCCACCGATTTTCTTATTTTCCTTCTTAGGCTCTGGCTTTGCTTGCAGGTGGGAAGCCCGTGGCCACCTGCAAGGGGCAGAACTGTCACGTTACTTTTGCTTCAGCAGCCTCTAGTGGGGAGAGTTAATGTGGTTACAGCCAGGGCAGGAACCTCCTGTGCCATCACTTTGCAGGCTTTGTAGACCACCCAGAGGAGTGATTTAGTGTCAGGATTCTGAGATGAACTCTCCTTTAATCTGTGTTATAAGTGAAAGCCGATGAGTAGGAGAAAAGGCTATTTTTTTTTCTGAAGAGGCCAATATGTTTTTTTTTTCTTTTGTATTTTAAATGTGTAGGAAATAAAACTATCTAGAGGTGAATGAGTCACTTTGTGAGTCACCAATAGTGGGAAGAGGAGATTTAATATTTGCGAATCAGAAGCAAAAAGTACAATCTGTTCCCTGCTTGGTGTGAGAGAGAAAATAATGGACAATTTAAAAAAGCTGTTTTCTCCCCAGAAGAATAAGAATGAGATTTCAGACTCTTCAGCATCTGGGGGTACATGGCTGCCATCCCTCCTGGTGCTGTGGTCCTGCTGGTCCCTTGACTGACTGCAGCCAGAGGTACTTCTTATCTTGTGGCTTTTCCCAACCTCAGGACTTCTGTTCCACACTGCCAGTGGCTTTCTTGGTGTGACCTTGGCCATCCTTCTCCACTGCTTGTCACACAGTTTCTCCTTTATAATAAGAGACCTTTGCCAGTACCTTACAATGTATGAAGAGCCAGATTTTGTGCATTCGGGAGCCCCTTCTCTCCCGCACAGAACAAAGATTGGGCAAACGCAGCAGGAGAGGAAGATGAGCAAAGGTGGGGAATGATGCCCTGGCCATGCTGGTAACTCTCTAGAATGCCTGGCTGGTGTCTCTCCAAGGCTTATGACTCAGCCTGAGGGGAGGAGGAGGAGGATGTTCGGGGCCTTCCTCCTGTGTCCGCCAGCTGTCACTGTTGCCGCGCACACCCGGATGGCCGGTGCCTTCTGTCCGGCTGGGATTTACAGCTGCCCCAAAGCACCGAGCTTGTTTGGCTCATCTGTGGTGTGAGAGTGTTTATCCTCATCTTAACAACCTGTTCCTAAATCTGAAACTTTATTGCCTACTAAAAGGCTCTGTGAGAGCTACGAAGATAATTTTAGTCCGTACGCATTTTTCCCCCACCTTGGTTGTAACAGTTTTAGGTTTGGTGTTGTTTTGCTGGTTTTTTGTTTTTGGTTTTTTTTTTTTGAGGCATTGTTGCAGAACTAAAACTCCCTCAAAGTGCTTCTCTGATTAAACAATGGTTTGTAAAACCGAGGGGGTTGGAAGTAATAGTAAATTAGGAGAAGTGGTCACAGCAGGATCTGTCAGGCTTTGGCAGCGTGCATAAACACACAGATACCCACATATCTGTCTCTGTGTGTAGGCACTCAGCTTCTTCCACCTTGTATTCCATGAGCTTGCCTTGAATTAATGAGAACTGCTTGTGCTTGTAAAGTGAAGAAGATGGATTTTGCCTCTCCAGTGTGAAATGGCTCACAGATGGAAGTATGGAGGTGTTTCCTGAGGGCTATTCTAAAATTACTCTTAGATGCAGTGAACATCTCTTCAAGTATTGCACTTCCACCATCTGAGCTGAAAAACCACAAAATCTGACTGAGCAGGGGTAGACTGGACACCAGAAAGAATTTCTTCTCTCAGGGGTTGGTCCAACATTGGAACAGGCTGCCCAGGGAAGTGGTGGAATTGCCATCACTGGAAGTGTCAGATTAGATGACAATAGAAGTTTTTTCCAATATTAATGATTCTATAAAATTAGTCTGACATTCTATGGTTCAAGAGGCCTTGTACCAATACTGTAAACAGGTTCAGAAATCCCAGAACTTTACACTTGAAAGGACTGAGTGAGCATACTGTTAATTGAAGTTACTAGTGATGTACTTTGTGGAGATTATGCAGCAGCAAAAGCCCCCATCATGCTGTTTTTTTACCCATAACCATGTTTTGGATTTGAGGTCCCAATACTTATTGAATCAGGTTCTTCTGTGTGAGACACAGATGTGAACTGGAAGTTGTGCCATCCCTCAGCAGTGCTGCTTTAGACTTGCAGCTAAGAGCAGCATCTGGCTTTTAAAATGTAATTCTGGTAAAAGCAAGCATCAGTCTACACAAATTTCTCCATTTAGATTAGATCCTGCCTCGTGCAAACATAATCCAGAGGAGAAAGTGAGTTCCTGGCAGAGACAGATGGAAAATCCCAGTCCCTGCATTGTGCTGCTGTCTCCTTTCAAACCTGTGTTTTCTTGTTGGTTGTCTCTCTTGAAGCTAAGTGTTAAGAATACCAAATTGATGTTTTTTAATAGTTTTCTCAATTCCTGATCAGATTAGGAGCACTGAGCAAAAAGAGGAGGAATCTGTGTCTGTGCACAGCCAGCCCTGTGTGGGATGTGTCCTGGGAAGAGCTGGGTTGAACTTTAAATCTTGCATTCACATTAGTGTATCAGTCTGATCCCTCCTGTGCCAGGTGGCTGATTGGCCAGAGGAAGAAAAGGTACCTTTCCCATCTGCATTTCTGCTTTTAATTTGGCAGCCCAAAGGCCTGGTTTGCTGCCAGTTGAGTAGCTGTGCTCACAGCCTGTGTCGCTGTGTCTGTGCCATGGGCTTGGGGATTAAGAAGAGGCAATTTGTGATCAAAAAGGCTGTTTCTTTCTCATGAGGTATTTATGCATGCAGTTCAAATAAACACACCCAGAAATGGGGTGTCCTGATGTGTGCTTTGAAAACATGGCTGGCCTTATGGATGTGGAAAGAGGCTGATAAGGAGTTTGGTCTTTTCCAAGCTCTCCTTCTGCCTCTCCTGCCTGCAGCTCGCTGCTGCTATTCAGTGCTCCTCTAGACTATTTTTAATTGTTTTCTACTGGTGTGGTGACTTCTGTCTGGGTCTCCAGGGAGCCAGCAGTAACCCAGGTCATGCTCCCTGCATAGCAGTAACAGTGGAATGGATCCTTATCTGGGATGCTGCCTTGCTTTTCTGCCTGTTGTAGCCCCAGTGTTTCCCACTGGGGGTGGGGAGCTGACAGCCCACTGCACTAGGTTTTGGGAAGAAAAAGGCTTCTCAATAGCTTAATTATGGGTCATATAATGTATTAATGGAATTGATGGAACTTAGCCTTGATTTATGCAAAAGAGGCTGAGGATGGGTTTCCTCTAAGTTTTTGTGAATGATGGGGTTTGTGCCCTTGTTGATTTGTAGGACCTTTCCTTGTTTCTCTTCTGCCTCTCTCCCTCTTTGTTTAGCTGCAAGCACTCTATTGAAATTCTGTTGCTGAATAAATGTCACATCCTGGGTAGTATTCTCTTTATTTTCCATATTTCTTTGCCGTGTTGAGGCTCATCGTGTCTATCAGGTTTGAATAAACAACCTGTGGCTGTGCAGGGATGGGGAGATGCAAAGGAAGGGTTAAGTAGGCAATATCCAGATCCTGCCAGCTGGGATATGAGCATATGTGCATATGGCAGGCAGAAGTGAATTCAGTTTGCCTAGGCTGAACCTGAGTAAATAAACTCTGCTGAGATGTAATATTAGGTTGAGCTCAGTGTCGCACAAAAAGTGTTCATACAACTTCCATGTGGATTAGTGGTCAGATAGAGTAAGAATGCATCTATTCAAGGAGTGCAGCCTAAAAATACTTAATTCAAGCCTTGCAGCACTAAATAGCAGTCCTAATAGTTAGAAAGACAACTGAAACCACTTAAATAGCAAGAGGGAAATGAAATTACCAGTTCTGATTTACATTCATGACAGCAGTTAAAAGAATATATGTGGTGCAAGTTTGCTGTGAAGCAGTGAAACTTCCCTTAGTCTGACATTTAATAGATCAGCTTAAAAAAAACCCAACCTGTCACCCTGGCAAAAATAAAGGGGAAATACAACAGAAAAACTGCTGTGGGACATACAGTAAACCTGGTTCACACTGGGAGAAACTGGAGGGAGATGTGTGGTGACACCAAAATATGACTCGGAGCTCACACATGTTTACTCCTCACTGAATCCATCCCAAAGCCTCTTTAGAGAAAGGAGATAACCCAGTGCTGCATTTGCTGTGGTGTGGTTTCCAAAAGAGGCCCCTGGTCGCAGGACTCCCCTTCATCTGCACTCTGGAAACAAACAATCAATTTTTCATTTTTAGTGGTTAATTCTGAAAATATGAAGGTCTGTTTAGTCTTGTCTCCCTAACATAAACCAGCCAGAACAAGGCAGCTTAGTTCCCTTATTTGGAATAACAGCCACTGGTGTAATGTGGCAGCTGTGGGACATCCCCACCCTGGTGGGGCTTGAGGGGTTGGGATATTCTTGTGATGGATCACAGGGCTGTTTTGGGGAACTGTTGGGGGCAATGGACAGGTTTGAGGGAACACAATGAGCCGGATTTAGTCCCAAGCTGTGCCTGTTACTTGCACCCAGTTTGTACGAACAGGTTGTGATGTGAATTGGATTTGGAAAGGTGAAATGCAGAAGAAAATAAAATTTGTGTTGAGCCAAACTTTTTCATAGAACTTCCATGGCTGTGACTTTCTGCTCTTCCTCTCTAGGGCATAATCCCACCCTACAAAGTCCTCCAGGAAGAGCTCCTGCCCCTGCCAGTCAGGTGCTTGTGGGCAGGTGCCACCCTACCAGGGTCCTTGTGTGATGCTGTGAACAGGCTGGAGTGTGGCTTGATGTCTCTGGGTCTGCTCAGCACCTCCCTGTCGCTGCCCTCCTTCCTCATCCTCCTCTCCACAGCTGTTCTCACCCTGCTGCTCAGAAGAACATAGATCCTGCTAAAGGAGTCTGGAATGGCCCTTTTGATGTTGGATTGTCCTTAGTGAGCTCTCTTTTTCTATAGGCTTCAGATTTTCAGTAACTTGCTACTTGCATGAACTTGTGAGTCTTTCAAATGTGCAGCTTTCTGTGGCCTGAAATGGGGAAAGGGGAAATGAGTTCTCTGAGCTCTTGCTGAAGATATGCTGAGTTAGGGTTTGGTGAGCTGGGCTCTGCTCAAAATGGGAAATGTTCTCCATGTTTGAGGTCTGGTTACTGTTTACCTTTGGCAACAGCAGAAAAAAAATGAAAGCGCATTTCATTTGCATATGACTTTTAAGTTAAGCTGTTGCCCCTTATGCTGAACTATTAATTTACACCCTCTCTGATGCTGTCTTTCCTTCCATTCCTTCTTGGAAATCTGTTGCACACTAGTTCTATGGCAGATAGTAAGCACATTTATAATATGATAGTACTTGGATATGCATTTGTCACTGAAAGAGCCTATTTTATTTTTATTTGTTCAGTAAAGCATGAAAGACAAGTTCAGATCCCAGACAAATTCTGTTTCCTCCCGAGATTTATTTCAGTATAAAAAATTTGGTTTTAATAAGCTGTCTAATAAATTTGCTTATGAATTTGGAAGGTAAATTTGCCTCTATAGGTAGATATTTATAATTTCATAGTCTTCTAACCGAACTTCCATAAATGGTGTTTTAAGCACCATAAATGGTGCTTAAAACATGCCATCTCAAATATTTCAGAGACTGTTTTCACATCCTAATGATGATTTTAAGACAATGGAAATCTGACTTGCCATGAAGAAATACTTCCTTTTCGCACTGCTTTTTAAAAAAAGTCATTATAATAACTTGTATTCCTGCTCAAGGTGTTTTGTAAAATCTCCAGCTAGTTCAGCACCCCTACTTAACAAAACATTTAAGTGTGTTATTATATACAAGTGAATTATACCTGCTACAAGAGAATGAATCCAAGTTCACATGTCAGGAACAGGAAAAGATCCAGAAGGACCTACTCCCTGGCCCTTGAACTATGCTAGAGGATTTCAAGACAATCCTGTGAGTGCTGCAGCTGCCTGTCCAGGGTTTTGGCCACACAGTCATTCCAAAATTTCTTCTAGGATGAATTAATACGGAATTGGAGGAGCCAGAGCACATCTGATACACTCAGCACTCGTCTGTTCAGCATTTGTTAAATCAGTAAGTTTTGGAGGAACTGCTGCAATTAGCTCGTATTCTGTGCTTGAAGGATGGAGGAACGTGGGAGTTGTCCTGGCTCCAGGGACAGAGGCAGCGGGGTGCTTCTGAGAGCTCCTCAGTCCTTTTCATACTGCATCATCCCACACAATTTCTGAGCAGCCCAGCCCTTTGCTTTTGTCCTCTTACTCAGATGGGTGGGATGAGCTCTTGTATATTTGTTCTTTTTTTCTAATCTGTTCCTTACTAGCACTTAGTCTTAACTGACAGTCAGAACCACAAAAGTTTATTCTTCCATTCCACCCACCTTTTCCTTTAAAATTCCCACTTTTAGCGTGAGCAATAGTTACAGATGCCTTCAAATTGCATTGCTCTCTGTGTAAACAAAGAGCTGACATCTGGCATATTTTGAAGTGGCTTTATAGGACCTTGATCGTTCCTGTGAATAGGTTCTGTGTGTGTGCTACCTCAGCGGCAGGGAACAGATGGATCACCCCCTGTACGGACCGGGGGGAGAGGCCCTTCCCCTGCCCTGCCCACGGGAGGGAGGGGGGATGCCCCCAGGGCTGGTGCTGAGCAGTAGGGACTGAGCAGGAGGGTGAGCACCACTCACGAGTACCTTGGTGTTACAATGCTGCTCGAAATCACAGTGGATCTTAAGATGAATAAACATAGATGGAAGGGACAAAGTGCTGTTAGAGTTTAGGAATGAGTCAGTTTTTAGGTGAAGCATTGTTTTGGTAGACTCAGACTTAGACTGACATGAAGCTCCAAGTATCTTTACTCTAGAGTTTTGAGTGTGAGCCAGGTGTTTAAGTGGGCTTCATTTTTTAAAACTGGGAGATAATCTGCAGTATAGTTGGAAAAAAACCTCAAAAGTTTCAAGCACGATGATGTGGAAATCTTTGTACAGCTTGAAATCCAAAGACAGCCAATGGCAGAGAACCAGGAGACTGAACAAAGGTTTTTAACACCAAGGTGATGTCAGCTCCTCACTCCACGTAGCAATCACCTACGTGATTTTGTGCTGTTTGGTGCTGTTTGGTTTAAGATCACATTTCCTGTCTCCCTTGTTACTAAATGTGGCCTTAAAAGTCATTAACGAAGGCTATTTTCACATCTTTCTGCTGAGGTGAAAAGTGGTGCCCTTAATTTACAGGCTGGAGAATAGACATAGGGAGGTGAAATGATTTGTCAGGGATCTTAGAGGAGGGTTAGTAGGGTCAGGAATTACCCCAGGTATCCTAAAATCTCACTTTTTTGCTGCGTTGGGGAAGCCAGATCTTCTGCACTTACCACAGGAACTGACAGAGGAAAAAATGTTTTTCTAAGCTACATTATAAACACAATTCCTTTTCAATAATATGCGTTTGTGCTAATCCTCTGACAAACTATGACTGAAATTTATTATGAGGGGCTATAATTCTTGCACATCAGAGGGGGAGAAATGAAATATTTAACTTAATCTCTATAGCATATTCCATATTTTCCTTGCTTTTGGTTACATTTTTGTGAGGCGAACTATGAATTCCCTCGCCTATTAATAATTTATTGTTACTGGAACATAATAATGTAGAATGCAGTTCATCCAGGAAAAAGCTTCAGCAGGGAGTGAGTCATTGATGGTAATAAACTTCCGTTCCTCTCAATAGACCATAGGACTGTTTAGAAAAAATGTTTTTGCCATGATTCCTGAATTGCTTGTGCTCTGTACAGCAGCTGGTAGAGATAAAACTGAACGGAGCTGGGCAGACTCCCTGTCTCCCCTCTATTACTATAGCATGTTTCTGAATCATACGTAAAAAATGTATTGGTATGTAAAAGTGACTTCAGAAAGGCAACTCTGACCAGAAAACAGCCAGCAGTGAGCAAGGATACATTCCCAGAGTGTGATATCTACCATATCTATGGTGCTCAGGGGGTTATCTGTGCATGGCTGTGTAGTGCTGAGCTCTCCAGTTTACCCTTCTGTGAAAAGTGTTATCTCCTAGGAGCCCTGGGCCCTTCAGGAGGTAAATCTGAGCTGAATCTGATAGTGTTCCACAGCTGCCTGGGTTGGGGTGCATCTTTTCGTGTTTGTAACCTCCATCTTGTGCAGGATCTCAGTTTCAAAGAACTGGTCTTGTGCTTGATGGAACATGTCAGGCATGTTCTCTGCTCTGGTGGATCCAGGTCCTCAGGAGCAAGTTCCCCATTTGGGTCCAGGAGAGTAAAATGTATTTCTGGCCATGGTCTTTTGCTCTTCCCATGAAGAAACAGTATGATTAGTGACCAGATAGACAATAAACACCTTTTGAGGAGGTTGGCTCTATTAAAAATGGCATTGCTGGGGTCATGAAGGGCATAAGCATTCCCCTGTCAGAGAATAGTTTCTCTAGCATGGGTCTTCAATATGTGGTGTGAAGGGTTAAATGCTTTCTAACATAATTCCCAGCCTTCTTCCATCAGAGTCTGTTCAAGGCTCCTGGTCCTCCAAAATCCCACTGTGTCTACAGGGGAGGGTGCCTCGTGGTGTTGTTTTCTGTGTTGTTTTCAAGAACTGAGCAATTAACCCTGAGGGACAGATTCTGCACAGCTCATTAAATGGTGTAGTTTCTGTGCACAAGCAGCCAGACATGATGGGCAAAGGTTTTGCAAGCTGGGCGTGAGTGAAGGGAAAGAGTTGATGTATCTGCCATGTGAATTGTAGGGCTATGGCTGGACAGCCTCTTTTGTAGCCCAGGGCAAATGGGAAGCTATATTGCATAAACAGTAAATGAATCCAGCTTTGTCTGAATAATGCTTTTATTTCTTGTTTTTCATATGGTGGTTTTAGTTGATGGATTCTATGATTCTGTTATCCTTCAGAACATGTTTTTGTTGTAAAGCTGGGCAACTTTGAGTTCTGTGGCGTTATCTGTAACGCTGCCTGTTGCAGTGCTTATACAAGGCTTTTTCTAGTACAGCAATAAGCCTTTTTTTTTTTTTCAGGAGTTAATAAGGTATTGTGAACTACCTCATCACTTTTGTCAGTGTTTAAGAGATTTCCAAATCTTCTTTCATTAGAAGCCTCAGTAGATTTCACAAAGTTGTTTGCCTTTGTGTTCCTCCCAAGTGCAGCACCACTTGTGCAGTGGTGCCCAGCAGCAGCACTGCGGTTGGGCATGCAGGTTGGGCATGTTCCCAGGAACAGCACTCACAGGCTGTGCAGATTTCTCAGTGTCATCATCTCACCTACAGGAAGCTGAAGGACCTATCCTGATCCAGCATCTTTGGGTTTTTATTCTCCTCTGCTGAAAATAAGTTCTCTTTGAATCTGCGACACTATCATGAGACTGATGAAGCCTCACGAAAGGAATCACTTCTTTCCCACCTTCAATAACTGAAGGCTTTTCAGTTTCACATAAACTCCTAGCCTGCTGTTAGGGATGTGAACATCTTGCAGATACCCATGACCTGCCTTCCTGCTATTTACTCAAATCACAGTCTGTAAACCAGTATCTTATGCAGGTCAGGGTCAGACTTCTTGCCTCTCTGTCCAGAAGGCACACTCCAAAATATTTGATGCTGCCCGCTTCAGGCTCCATCATACCTGTTGTGCTCTGCATCTTTGTTTTTTCCATTAGTATGTGCAGGAAAGCAAATTGCACATACATAAAAGAAGAGATATTTGCATTCACAAAATGAATGTTCATGTGTTGCATTGCTTGTCCTCTCAAGTGCTTCCTCAGCTGTAGAAACACTTGATAGATTTCCACAAAACTGTGCTTTATTGATGAGTTCCCCACAGACATGCAAATCCCACCTCCAGTGCAGAGCTGGGCATTCTGGCATTTTCTTTATTCAGACTTCAGCTGCTGAAGTCTTGGAGGTGTTTAATGCTGTGCTGCTGCAAGGAGGCTTGTCAGCTCCTTGGAGCAAGTGGGGCTGATGGGAAGGTTGCAGAGGTCAGAGCAGAGCTGGAGCAGATTCTCCCTGAAGCTCCCAACATCAGCTCCGTGCAGTTCTGGGTGCTGCAGGGGAGTGATGCTGCTGCTGCTGCTCACTCAAGTAGGGATCACTTGGGAACTGCTTTGCATCTTACACGTGGCCTTCCACACTGCACGTTTTTCCTCTCTTATTGTGACCTGGAGCAGGATGGACTCTGTGTGCTCTGTGGTAGTGCTGACAAACAGTTTTGTGGTTAAGATATTCTTCAATGCTCACATTTATCCATGAAGCAGCCATGAAGGAAAGGGCAGAATGTGAAAGAAGATGGAACACACTCTTTTTGGCACCTGGATGGTTGCTACACTGATGTGTGGAAAGCATTGTGCAGTGGCTACAGGGCATGCAGTGTGTAAGTGTGAATTGCAAGTGCAGGGATACCCTCTTTCCCCTGGGTATGTGCTGCATCCACAGACAGTATTGATGCAGGGTTATTACAGACTCCTGACCAGCTGTAGCAAGCTTGCAAAAAAACCAGTAAATTTGGTGCCAGTTCTGGATAGTCTCATGAATGTTAAAAGCCTTGAAAGCTGTGTGAATAATCTCTAAAGAAAATAAATGCAGAGTGCTGCAGGGAAGGATGGCTGGATGCTGGCTCTCTGCTGTCCCCAGGTCTTGCTGGCTGCTACATTCAGCTGCCCTTGTAACCCAACAGTGATCCCTGTTCCTATGAGATGTCCTCCTTCCCTGGTCCTTGCTGACTGTACTCTGTTTTTCATACTGATCTCTTTCCAGCTGTATCAAATTTATTTTTCATTAGTACTTGTTAATATTTTTCAAATGGACAGGTTTCCTTTCCCCACTGAATTTACTAGGGGTGTTTCCTTCAGAATGGACCAAATTTGTATCCTTGAAGCCTGCTTGCCTCTGCTGTCTTCTGCCAGCCTTCCTATTGCCTCTTGTTTATTTATTAAGTCTTCCTAGTGATTGCATTTCCTAATTAGTGTGTTCTCTCATTTCACTTAGTGTGCTGTGCCTCTCTTCGGGTGATGTGACTGGATGTGCATCTGTCCATCAAGTGATCCAAGGGATACCTTGACTAACTTCCTCCCAAACACAGAGTCATCTGTTCCATAGAGTCTAATTACTGGAATTATCCTGAATATCCTCATGGCTGTTGCTTTCTTCCTGTCAGCTCAGCTTCTTATATCTATTAATGGACTTGACTGATGGAATGTAGTCTACTCTCAATCAGCTTTTAAACAATTCCTATTAACTTATTTAATAATTTTATCAAATTCTTTTCACCCACTTTTCATATAATTTTGAATTTTAGAAGATTTCATTTATTTTATAAAACAAGCCTCTTTTTGACAATTTTTTTTTCTATAACTGTCACTTTCTGACATCTGGTAAAATATATCCATCATCACTCATATTTTTTCATTAATTCTCTTTCCTGGCTAATTTTGTGTGTAATTGCTTTCCTTTTTGTGACTTGGGTCTTTTTCTCATATGTATTATTCTGTAATTACTGTTTTGAACCTACTATATTTCACATGCCAAATTAAATCAAGTTAAGAAACAGGAGCACCTGGCTGCTACTATTTTTATTCTTTAACTCCTCTTTTCTGTGTGAAGATGACATGTGGTGTGGCATTTCTCCCGTTACTAGAGGCTTCAGGTGAATGCTCAAATTACAGCTTAGCTTCATTTAAACATTTGGGTCTTGGGAGATGTGGGCAGGAGCTCATCACTGCTGGCATTGCTGGTCAGGCACTCACTGCTGTGGCTCTGTGTTTCCCAAGCAGCTGCCAGCCAGGCACCCAGCCCCAGTGGGACCCCCTTGTTGTCCTTATTGGAGTCTGTCCTGCAAAAGTGTTTGCTCTGTCTTCTCCCCACATGGCTTCTCCAGCTGACAGCATCCAAGATCTTCATTTTGGGTGTGAAGAGCCAAGCACTAGGCTGGTGTTTTCCTTGCTGCTGTACCAGGAGTGCAGAGAACACAGTGCTGATCTTACAGCATCAGGGTAACTCAGAAACAGTCAATGAGCTTCTTTATGCTCTGCTTCTTCTCCTGAAGAGTCTTAAAATGTTTGAGTTATTTGGTGAAGTAGCCTATTTGTCACAATCTCTCTGTATTGATTATCCTTTGTGTGATAAATAAGATGCACTTAGGGCAGGCTCTTGGTGTGGTGATGCTTCTGAAATGAGTACTGCTAACAAACCTTCCCTCAGGAGTAGATTCTGAGAAGATGTCATGTTTTACTGCATGTTTCAGCAGACTAAGCGCTTGGACATCACCAGTTAGTGGCTCACTTGCTAGGGGGTAATTAGTTAAGTAACTGGTTATGTGTCTGTGTCTATCTTCAATCCTTTAACTGGATCAATGACTTGACCTAGCAGAGCAATTCCTAATTCCTTTATGAAACTTTACTGAGAGCCTGGACTCCCTGCAGTTCAAGAGGCTGCTACTTTTTCATTAGTGGCTCTCCAGGAAGGCAGCTAAGAGCAGCCTTTAGAATTGGTGTCAAGAGTAACATTAAAGGAATATTTTTCTTATTTGAGGTGAAATAAATCCTTTTAAAAACAATGAGTTGGCCAGAGAAAAATCTCTCAATTGATCAAGTACTTGCAGGACCTCTCTCCCTGTGGTATTTATCTTGCACTGAGCAGCTGAGCTCTAAAACAAAGACGTGAGGTAAGACTGCTGGAGACTTCAATGAGGTGATTTTTTTTGAAAGGTATTTTTAAAAAATGTATAACCAACAACTGTATCGAATAAGATAATCTGAAAAATGCCTGTGTGTGTAGGTTTTCTAGTAACTTCAAATCTGAGGCAGGCTTAAATTCATACAATTGTTTGAAGGGAGTCACTTCACTTGAGTGAAATCTGCAAAAAGGTAAGTGCACTATCTGTTGTACCAGCAGACCAGACTTGGAAGCACTTTACTTTCTGGAATCTCAAAACAGTCTGAAAGTTTAAGAGGTCATTTGGAATTGTCAGGTGTGACTCAATGGAGACAACAGCACAGTGCTCTTCTAGGACAGAAGAATTCGGGGGTGCAGTTAAAGATTAGTGCAGTGGGGGTCTGGGAGGCAAACTCATGAGAAATGATGTAACTCTGTGCAAAAGAATGAAATTTTATGCTCGGGGTGCTGGCTGAAGGACTGTGACCCCTCAGTGATGGGGGCTGAACTGACATAACTTGTTCAGTTTTGGTCAGTATGCTTTGAGAAAGGCATTGAAACACTTGACAGAGCCCAAAAGAGATGAACAAGAGCCATGAGGCAGAGGGAGCTGTTTCTCATGAGAAAACTGTAGAAAGCAGTTGACTAATTTCTTTTAGGGAGGTGAAGGGGGGTGAAGTCTTTGTTGGAGAAGGCTGTGAGAAAGGGCAGAGCAATCCCCAACCCTTCAGCAGCAGAGAAGGGGCAATCAACTCTAGTGGAATATTTTAGTCAAATATTTTGGAAAAAACTTCTGGAGGTGGAAGGGCAGGTAAGCACTAGGACTTGTTACTGCAAAAGAAACCTGTTTCACAAGAGGTTTTATTAACAAGTCAGACCATACACACACCAGGTCCAGTTCCCCACTGCACTTTGTCCCCTATTCATGCTGCAGCTCACTCTGTCCCTGCTTCCTCACATCCATCCCAGCGTGCTCTGTGCATCCAGGGTGGTTGTATTGATGATCCTGGGCTGAGTCCTGGCTGAAGAAATCCATCACTAATCCATGCAACATCAGTGGCCCCAGTGGGACAGGCAAGAGTGCAGTGGTTAAACCCTGACCTGGTGGGACCACCTTGGGAGTGAAAGGGTGCTCAATCCTGTGGAAGAGTGTTATATTATAGGATTAGGGTTGATTTGCTTAGGGGTCAAATGGGCAATCCTGGATTTCTTTTAGGAAGCCGTAGCTGAAATCTAAATTACAAGTCTAGTTATAAAATCTAAAAAGTGAAAAACACCACACCCATTTGTAAAATCAATAAAAGCAATTTATAGGCACCTTGATAATATCTCTTGCCAATGGAAAGGAGGAAAAAATCAACGTGGCTGCTCTGCATGTATCTTAGAGTTCAAAAAACTAAGGGAAATAGGCAGGTTTTAGGTCTTGCCATAGGGATTTTCCTTTCCTCTTGTTTTTAGGTATATCAGTTTGGTACCATTTTATGCATCTGCACATCTGACACAACAAAGATTTTTCTGTCTCTAATATAGGAAATATATTGGGACTATCACCTGGGAGCTTTAATGTTTGACTCCTTTAAACTGCTAAGTAACTGGTTAAATTTTCACAAATTTTGAACACACCACAGTCTTTCTAAACCCCCTCTGAAGCCTTAGGAGTTTGACTGCTCAGTGATATCTAGCTTGCTGTGAACATCCAGCATCTGAAAACCATATTTGTTTGTTTGCTCTGTGTCATGCTGCTTAGTGTTGTGGGCTGGATGAGCTCTGAGTGCACCTGATCTGGTGCTCACCCCAGTTCTTCAAAGTGTCTGCATTACATGGCAGGAACCTGTAACAGGAGGAGCTGCCAGGGCAGAGCAGAAACGAGCTTTGTGAGAGCAGATAAGAACAACTTGCGCTGGAGCAGCAGATGTGGCTGTTGTTTTGTGCAAGTAGATGATTCCCTAATCCTCTTAAGGACAGCCTGGGCAAAATCCCCTTTGTGACATTAGGCACAGCTCGGGCCAGGTGGCCCCAGCTTCTGTCACTGCTTTGTTCCGAGGAATGTCTGTGCTGCTGCTGGAAAGCTGCTGCAGAAACAGCCTCTCTGCCAGGTGTGGGGCAGAGCCCTGGGGACAGCCAGCACCAGGGGACTGCCAGGCCTTTGGCCAAGTGCAATCCTGGGGGCTTTGGGGCCTTGGAGCCTGTGGGTGTTACAGAAATGCTCTTTCTAGCAGTCATGTATGTAAGAGGGTGGTAAAATATTTGGCCAAAATAAAAGGGATGATGTGGGGTGAGGGATAGTATGGGAAAAGCTGAATGGTGTGAGGCGAGCTGGCTCAAGGAGTATCTTAGAACATCCTCTGCCATTCTCCAGGGAAAGCCACTCCTTTCACAGATGTGTCTGGCCTGTGTAGTTGCAAGGAAAGTTTTTTCTCATGGTTGGATTGTGACTAGGATGGTGAAGGAGAGTGATTGGTGGTCTGGCTCCTGCTATAATTTCCCTGCTATGTCTTAGACCTTTGATGTGATCTTGGACAAAATATTGCATCCCAGAACATGGAAGGAACTCCAGCTCTGTAAACAGTCTGAAACAAGAGCTTGGAAACTTTGACTTTTATCCCACTTGCCTTAGTTGGTATTTGTTGTACAAATCAGTAGTGGTCCTTTAAAAAGTGTTATTGTCCATCAATAAACCATTTTATGATTTCATGCTTAATAAAACATGCCCTCCTCAGAAGTCAAAACCTAAGCCCCATCCCATTGGTTTCCTTGGTGCCCTTCAGTAGCTCCTTCCCTCCCACATTTCTCTGCATCACACTCAGCCACCAAAATCTGCACCTTGCACTTGCCTCGCTCTTATTTGGAGCTACAGGGAGTGGTGAGAGCCACTATGAATTCCATATGCTGCCTTTGTATTTTTAGCATAACTCTGAAATTACTTTGAAGACAAATGGCTTTGAGACTGTTGTTTTCCTTTAAGTTTGGTGGACACCACTATTTTTGTCCATGCTTTAACTAGCCAAAGAATTTTGGTAAGCCAAAATTCATCTTTGGAATGACACAAAATGTATTGTGGGGACACATTAAGGCTGTTAAGTTCTCTGGATTTTGGTGAAGATTGTTTTGGAGGGTGCAATTCTGAGGATTTTACTTGGGCAGATCTCCCACTGACTCATCCAAGACTACCATGTTAAAGTCATCAAGAGGAGATTGTATCAAGAGGATACAAGACTGTATGTGGTATGTTTCTGTAATACATTTTTTGTGTGTCCAAAGCAACTGGTATTAGCTTTATTTCCACGTTTTCTGAATTATTTTTTATTTCTTCACCACTGTTGCTCATCTATTGTAAAAACACCCTTCCTGACATGAGAAAGGAGACAAAAAATTCTGGCCTTGCTTCCTTTGTGAGAGGTGATGATGGCAGTGTCTCAAGTTGCTGGTAGCAACAACGTTCTTGGGGGGGGAAGATAACAATTTGTCCAATAAAAATCCAAATCCCTTCTGTGGTGACATGCAGCACCCTCACTTAGTCCTTGTAACTCAAGATTAAATTTATGTAGAGCTGGCACATTGCAAGCATTTCTAGGCTGGAAGGTGTTCAACATCTTAGTGTCAGTCAACTGCTGACTCTGGTCTACAGATTATATGAATAATGTGTAAAATAGAAATGTGTCATATCACAAACCAATTTTCAGATAGAGACTGTGATTTTCTTGCTCTTTTGTGAGTTTAAAGAAACTTAGACATTTCTAAAGAGCTTCTTACTTAAGTTTCCTAACAGTCTGCTGAAAGTCTGGTGTCACCCATGGAAGCCCATCGCCATGGATCAGTCATGTAAGCAGGAGCAAGCTGCCCAGGATTTTTCTCTCTTCATATCTTTCCTCAATGAAATTTCTCATTTAAAAAAGAGACTACAAGAAGGAGAGCAGGGGCCTGAGCTTTCAGATGTTGAAACAAACATTTGACCTGAAATTTGGCCACTCTGGGACCTGTTCCTGGCTCAGGTCCAGCTCCTCAGGCTCCTGCCTTTGAGGGCTTGGGTCCATTTCATGAATAGGTAAAAAGATGATTAAGGGAACAAAAAAGGTGCAAAAGTGCAGTTTTTTCATTAAATTAGCTTTGCCAAGCTGTAAGGATGGAACTGTTGCAACATTACATGCTTCTTTTGGCTTCAGTAGAGCTACTCTGCATTTACAGAGAAGATCTGAATGTGTCCTCTTGGCTGCTCCACTTCAGCAATTGATTCTAAATCAGCCTTGCTATCCAAACATGTAGAATTAAAGATTTGTTACTAATTATATAGCTGTAATTCCTGACTATTTTTCTTCCTAGTTTAGTCAAAATCCTTCTGACATTTAGCAGATTGACATTCTCTTAGCATCTCCACAACAATCTGTCCAGTTTGTTTAAGAAGACAGCATTTTTGGAAGAAACTGCAGCATCTCTGCTGGAAACTCAAGTACCTGGCAAGAAACGCTTGAGATACTTGAGCTGGCCAAGTTCTGCTGTTATGCTTAGTGATAGGCAGTTGTGTGATCTCATGTGTCTTTGGCTGTCTAGGGTTCACCTTTTGTTTTCTTCTGGGAGGCTCAGGAGGAAGCAGTGTGGAGTTACAGAGCACTGCATGAGCCCTGCTGCCCTGGGTGGTTCATTTCTGCAGTGCTGACTGCTCTCTGTGGTGAGAGGTGATTGATGCCAGCATGACAGACACATGGTCATGTTTCCAGTGTGTTTGCACATTTCCTCATTCCCATGGGATAGTGACTGCTTGCCAGTCAGACATTGTCATCAACACTCAGTGAATATCTCACCCACCTCAGGCAAGATATAAAGTGCTGGATAATGGTTCCTGTTCCCATAGGTCTGGGGAAGGCTGGGCATGGGGAAAAGTTTCCATATTAGAGTTGTTACTTTATATTTTAAGGGTCTACCTAGTTAAGAACTAAACCTGTCCTAGGCTAAGGACACAGGATCTGTGTCATCTCAAAAGAAATAACTAATAACTTTCAACTACTGAAAGGCAGTCATCACTCTGAAAATTAACATGGTTGAACAATGTAACCCATGACTGGAGGCTCCCAGCTCTACTTGGGGACTGTATTTTTTCAGCCACCTGGGTTGCAATCTCTACTGCTGTCCACCAGTGCTCCAAGAGCCCCCTAGCACTCTTTCTTTTAACACCTAAATAGCTTTGCTCTGCACTTAATTTTTATTTCCACCAGTTAGTGATGATCTGTCAAAGAGCCTTAACAAATATGAAAACACCACAAAGTGTGTAAATTTTTTAAAAGAATTTTTCTTTTGGTTTCTGTTGTATGCTGACACTCCTTCAGGTGTTTACAGCCAATACATTTCACAGTGACCCTGCTGACCCTCACTGTTGCCCCTGCAGATGGGAATGAGTGCGTGATGTGTTCTGTGAGCGAGGCTTCGTTTGTTTTGGTTGTTCATTCTTTATTGCTGTAGTTTGGGTGACTGCAGGCATTGTTCCATCTTATTGGGCAGGTCACTTATCACGCAGGATCAGCTGTTCTCATTGCAGGCAAAAGTGGATTGCAAGTCTATTTTTTACATAATTAACTGCTGAGCAACAGTCACACTGACAGGTACTGAATTCCAGGTTAGCTACATTCAATATGCAGTATTTTTGCTACAGTCTTTTGTGGCCCGTAGTGGAACACACTGAGGACTTGTTCAAGCAGTTGGTAACACCTAAGGGTTGCTCAGAGTTCAGCCTTTTAGCAGATACTTACCTTATCTGTACTTGTCCCTATTGGAAGATGACTGTTTATTCTCATTTTGAGCTCCATGATTTGGATAGCTTTTTACACGTTGCTCATTATAAATTATACTTAGTGTGTTTCCATTTGGCCTGGATTCTTCTCTCTTTAAAAGCTTACTTCAGGATTTGTTCACTCTCTCTGTTTCATATTCAAGTGTCCCTTTTATAACCTTGGTGTGCGGATTTACAAGTGATTTCAAGCCTTGTACTCAGTTTCAGTTTGCATCCCTTTTTTCATTTATGGCACAAGCACTGACTGCTGTAGATACAGCAGTTAAAGCAGTGATGTTGACAAGTGGTGGATGACTTGGGTGCAGAGACAACTTACTGACAAGCTGGCCACTGCTAAATTTTAGAATGACAGTGGAGAAAACATGGAAGCTGTGCTGAGCCAGAGCACCAGTGATATCACAGTAACAATCAATAGCTCTCAACAAAATATTTACTGATGGATCCACACTTGTCAAAACCTTGGGGTAAAAAAGGTTGAAATAGATAAAGAAGTCCTTTCCCTCTTGCCTGGGACTTTCTGACTTCATCTAAAAGATAAGTTCTTGATTGATCTTGGTGAAGAGTGCATGTGAGTTGCTTAGGTGTTGCTCACTCTGCCTGTTGCTTTGCTAAGAGGCCATCTATCAAGTAGTACTCTGGCAGAAGCTTATACTCTTTTATACAGTACTTGTCATTTGAAGATCTCCAAATCTGTCCAAAGTAGAGGAAATTTATAATCTTTATCTTGCAAATTTAGAAACTAGAAACAGACAGACAGGGTCAGAAAACCATTGCCAGCAGTGGAAACAAAACCCAGCTTTTTGAGTTGTAATTTCTGATCTTGCTAAAACTGGATAGCCAGTGGGGAAAGGAAAATGATTCTTAATTTCCTTCTGAACCTGTCTTCTGTTGCAGTTCAGTTGCTAGGCTGCCATGGTCTCATATTTACCCATGCAAAATAACAATATAGAGCTGTTGGCAGAGCGTAACCCAAAACACTGCTTTGCATACAGGGGCAGTAAAACATTGCACAGCCTAGGAGTGCCCGTGCACCCTCTGGGGAGTGCTGGGTCATTTGGGCCACTGTTGTCCTGTAATGCAGCTCCAGCTGTGGAGCTGGATCCAAAAGAATGGGGATTATTTAACCATAACTTGTGTATGGAGCCTGGCAAAATGATGCCTTCATCTTGCTTTGATCCAAGATGTTGCTGAAATATAAATAGCATAATAATGTATTCTAGATGCAAAGGCAGTGAACTTGTAAGAGGCAAATGGAAAATCCTCACGCACTGCAGCAGAGAACCTGCTATGCTTTCTTGCTTCCACAAGTCATTCACACATACTGTTTCACTCACTGCTAGGATGTAGGGAAGCCCTTTCAAATCTAATTTGCAAATAGAAGAAAAAAAAAAGTTATTTGTGCAGAATAGCTTCAGAGACTGTATTCCGTATGCATCTGACTTGGAGAACGTTACTGCTGCTTTTAAAAATACCAGATACTGTCTTACTGCATGAGGCAGTATCTCACTGGGAAAGACACTCTCCTAAATTCCAGCAGTCCTCTGTCAGAGAAAATGAAATTAATTTTTCATTCTTGTCTCTGATGTAGTCATCTCCTCTCTGTGAATCACAGTTCACATGGCTAGAGAAGGCTGGAACAGAATGAACATTTCATTTGTACCTATGTTCTTAAATTGGTCCCCGTCACTGCATTCAAACATCTACTCCCTGGGGAAGGCCATTTATTTCAGTATTTTGATTTGGAAATGGTACTGACACAAATTGACAACAACATCAGATTCAGCATCTTCAATGCACTTTCCAGTCTTCAGGCTATCTGCTAGGAGAAAAATTTGAAAGTATTTCCAGTGAATCCATTTAGATGCTAAGTCATTTAAATTCTCAGCATTTTTAGCCATTGTTGCTACCGGGTATTTGAATAATGGCAAAAAGAAGCAGTTCCCTGCCTCCCTTTCCACATTCACCCCAGCATGTGGTCTGGTGGGCTTGAGGATCCCTTGGTTAAAATGGGCAAGTCATCTCTGAAATGGAGAGTGCCATGATCTGATTGTAGACGGTGGGTTCTGTTTTTATGGAGTAATACAACAAAATGTTCTTGTGTCACCCTGAAATAACAGGCAGCTTTAAAAATCCCCAGGGCAGGAGTGTGTACAACCATTCTAAGAGCAGCCAGGAGACTGACAGAGCACACATCTCTTGCCTTTTTTTCTGTGATAGCTCTGTATTTTGCTAGTTCTGAAATGGGAACTAATTGAATGCTGAAGACCATTTTTGCAAACTGCTGCTGAGGGGAGGCAGCAAATACCCCCAAATTTCTGTTACTCTAAACCAAAGTGAAGATGTGTGCTGTGCTTTTCCAAAAAATGCCTAGCAGGCTTGTGTTAAAGACAGCTTGTAGAAGGCTGGCCGTGCTATTGTGCTGTAATTTCTGTTTTATGGCATGTAATCTAAAAAAATCTTTCTTTTAGGTTTGTTTTGGTTTTGTTGGTTTTTGGGGTTTTTTTTTAAGTTTGGGGTGGGTTTTTTTTTCTGATGGATAGACAGATGTCTTGAAGGCTTTGAAGGACTGATATAAAATAAGACAAATTGCATTCTGCTTGATCAGTTATTCTCTTGTATATTTATATCTAGTTTTTCTACTGCTGCTCTCCTTTTGTCAAGGTAGATGTAACAAACAGTGAACAAATTTAAGATAATGCTAAACAGAAGTTATATGTCTGGTACTACAGCTACTTAATTTGACTTAGTTACTTCCAATCATGGAAGTGTGTATATATTTATCAGGTACTGAGTACCTTGGCCTCTTAAACTGTAAAACACTTAGCATCTCTGGGATTTGATAAAACACATGGCTATTTTCCTTTCTCACACTTGTTCTTCTCAGCTGTGTGAAAGTGTGAGAAATGGTTTAGAGAAGGAATGAGCTCAGGGACTGGCCTAGGTCTGTTCTAGCTGCAGAAAGAGGGCAGGTGCTCTCCATTGGTGCTGTATCTCTCTGTTCTGTCCCTCTAACTCCTCGTGACTCATTTGCCACATAGAGCTCCTGGACTGAACAGAGCTCTGGGGCTCCCTGTAGTTACTGGTTTATTGAGCCACGGCAGAGCAAAGCCTACCAGCACAGAGCAGACTGGTGTTGATGAGTGTAACTCACATCCATCCTGCATAATACAGTAACTCAGAGTTGCATTTCGTTTCCTTGTCTCCTTTTTTATACAACGTAGCAAACAATGCCCTGTTCCACACATGGCAAAAGGGAGCTGGCTCGGAGAGAAGAGCGGCTGTGAAGGAGCAGCAAAGGCTGCGGCAGCGGTACTGCCCCACTATCACCCATCCTCATGTTTGGGGGAGAAAGCCCTCCTTTCCTTGTCTTTTCCTTGGCTCCCATTTGGATAGAGCAATGGTAAGGATGACCTTGGGCATCCTTGTCTTGTCCCCTGCCCTGAACCACAGATGGATGAGCACAGACCAGTTTGGTGACCAGGAAGGAGATAGGCATATGGAGAGAGGGCTCTGCTTGGAAAGAGGAGTGAGGAAACACCAGTGAGGTCCTGGTCTCCATTCACAGCCTTGGTCTGACTCTGTCAACAATCAGAGCAGGTTCTCTCCTGTAGGAGACATTTTGTTCTTAAGCCTCAAAGCAATAAAGTGCCTTAGTCATGTTTTGCCAACAGGTGATGGTGTAAACACAGCAAAATGAGCGAGCTGCAGTGTGAGGGGGTGTGGTGGACATGTTATCCTCTGGACTGGACAGGGAGCAAACCCTGTTACAGCTGTGGGGTTTTTCCAGATTTCATTGCTGTGACAGTCAGTCATCCTCCAGAGTCCCTCTGGGTACTGAAGATAGCATGTGTCAATAAAGTGCCTGAGTAGGTGACCTCTAGGAAAGGAGATTTTGTTTTTGATCATTTTTCACATCACAGGCAAGAAAAATCACACTTGAAATTGTCACTTTGGTAGGAACATGAGCAGAGGAGCCTAGGATGGTGGCTATCCCTTGAAGGTGGCCTGGGAACAGTGGGAAGGGTCACAGTGGGCTGCAGTGGCACCTTGGACTGGGTGCTCTGTGTGCAGTGAACAGTTTGAGTGGTCCCATTCCCAGTTCCTTAATTGACTTTGTTGAATCCATGATGTTTAGAGGTGTGTTACTTAGCTAAAATTTCTCTGCTCCTGGTTTAACAATTGATTGCTTCTGACCTGTTAATAATATTTTCATTCACTGCTCATTTCTGTGGCATGTGACAGAGCTCTTCATGATAATGCCTCTTCTTAGTGGCTGGGTGATTGTAGCTGTTTGGTTCGGAGGGGAAATACACTTTTTCCAAATACTTGTTAGCACAGTTTTTCTTGTCTGTGCAATAATCACTGATGAGTGCAACTATTTCTACGTATGGTGGGTTCATATTTGCTGTTAGTGTTTCAGACCACTGGGGATGTCTGCAGTCTGGCTGAAGAACTGTGATGTTGTGGCTATGTTGTAAGGCTTGGGCAATGAGGAGAGGCATTGTGCTGTTTGATTATTGCATCTTTTAACGTTAAAGTAGGTTTAAAAGAGGTGGTTTTTTTTTTTGGTTTTTTTTTTTTTTTTTTTTTTTTTTTTATAGNTTTTTTTTTTTTAATTTAATAGTGTAAATCCTATTTTAATAGGAAGAAATAGCGAAAGAACTTGCTTCCGCAGGGAAGCTTCCTGTACACAAACAGTAATGAGAAAAGATGCTGAACCTAAACCACATTTGCAATGATTGCTGTTTCTCTGGGACTTGTAATGAGGAACTTGCCAAGCACCACAGCTGGTCCATCACCAGTGATGGTCCATTAAAGTTCTTTGTAGCTTGGCTTCCATCCCTTGTGGGAAGAGGGTAGAGGAGAGGCCAGCTCTTGAGCAATGTGTCCCAGTTCTGTGCAGCTGATGCTGGTTGCCTCTCATCTTATCAGGGGTCTGACCCTCAGCAGGTCAGGGATGGCAGAGTGAGGTCCTCAAAGGACTCAGGACCTGACCATCTGTGACACCCCGGGCCCTTGCTGGCATGTTTTGATGTCAGCATTCTTCTAGCATTGCTCTTCTTCCTCTCCACACCTTGCCTGATGTAGGAACTCTGTCTCCATTCCATGGTGCCTCTTAATGTTACTCTTTGCTTATTTAAAAAGGGAGAAGAAAGCCAGGTGGTGTCAGGCTCCGCTGTGTGTGCTGCTAATTCACCCTCTTACAGTCCTACTCTGTAATTTTCCCTGTGACTAAAGGGGAATCATTCCACCTAGTGCTCCACTTTTCTTTTTTTTTTTTTTTTTCATTTCTAACAAGGTTTTGAAAGACTGCAGAGAAGAAGTGAAGAATCCTTATATTTTCTTCCTTAGAAGACAAAAAAAAAAAGTCTATTTTATTATTTTGATTAAAAACATGAACACCTGACTTGTTAGGTAAAAAACCAGATGGTTGAAGCTTAAGGGGTAGAGTGCACACACAAAACATCTGCTGTGCAGATAGTATTTAAAAAATAATGATATCAGAGCCTCTTGCATCCCACAGTCTGTAAATTGTGGAAATGCTCCTAAAAAACACAGCTTCCAGAATAGGAAGCTAACCCCAGCTTTGACTGCCCTGAAATGCTAGCCCTGGTTCTAGGGCTTGATAATGGTCTGCTACTTACCCGAAGGTTAATTGTTTAGGGTTAGGTTCCTTACCCTATTCTTCTGCTGTCCCCCCCAGTGCAGGTCTGCTGCCTGCATGACCAATCCACTGAGTATGCCTGATGTGATAGCCCAAGTCCTGGTTTTTTGTTATCTTCAGACATGCCTTGTTATCTTCATTATATGTTCTGTGCTCATGGAGATATTAATTTCTGAATATCATGCTTTCCATGGTGACTGCTTAGCAGCCATCTCATTATGGTCTTAAAGATACAAGGCCAGATGCTTTCATTTATACTGGATAAGCCTCTGAGGCTTATATGATCAGTTCCCAAACAATAATTTACAGAAGTATTCCGCATTTTACATTCCAAGAACTTAAGTTTGAAGGCTACTTCAACAGTAAATTACTTACAACAAATTTATCCAAATTGCCTTCTATTTCTATGCTGTATTTTAATCTATTTTTCTCTCACATGTTGTTTTGTTTGGTGTCTTCTAGATTTAACATGACTATCCAAGTGGAAAATCTCTTCTTAAATATGAGTCAGCATAACCAGCTTTTACAAGCATCAAAACTCTGCAGATTATTTTATAGTACATTTATAGTACACCTTTGTACTGGGAAAATGAAAATTTAAAATCATATGCTGCCTATGGTGTATTGTTTATCTCATAGGCTATTAACTACAGCAATTTGTATGAGTCTGACATGACAAATGTTAGATGTTTCCATTTCTGCTTCTGTTTTGCTACACTGGCAAAATTCTTACTACTGATTTCAGTAGTACAGATTAAGGCTTGAGTATGCTTAATTTTTCATAAGCCAGCAAAAATGTCTTTCCTCTTCACTGTGCCCATTTCCTTTAAATATTTCTGTTTTACACAACTCTCCCACTCAAATTAAAACATCTTCCAAGTCTCCTTCCTTGGCTCAAGCTCTCTAAATCCCAACAAGTATTGGCTCAGATTCTGGTTTACCCAGCTAAGGGTCCATCCCTGCTGTGTGAGACAGACAGTTTGTTTTGCTAGAAGGTGAAATAAGGTATTGAATAAAGCTGCTCTTCTGTACTGCCTGACTTTTGAGCCTGTTAGGTATTTCACAGACTTGCAGAGCAGCAAATGGATAAATGGTGTCAGCAATACAGTATAGGCTGTGAGGAAAAAAATAGTTACTGAGCTTGAGGTTAGCATGGGCAGTATCCAGAAGGAGTGACCAGCAGGCAGCCTCTGGTGTTGGAGCATCCAGGGACAGGTGGCTCCCTGCCCTCCCCAAGAGCAGCTGGTCCAAAGGGAATTTCTAAGGGGCACTGTGGTGTCTTGTACACATTCTCTTAAATAAACCTCTGCTTTGACAGCTGGTGCCGGGGTTTGTTGTGAAGCAAAAACTAATTTCTGGGAAGATTACAAACTCCTAAGACATGAATGTTCGATAGACTTGAACCTGTTAAAAGGATCATCTGAAATATCATCATGTCCATGTGGTGTACAGACCTGTGCTGCTAACATGGAACATGCAGAGGTATTTATCTTGTCATGCCCATGTCTAATGTTCCTATCTTAATCCAGATGGAAAGGAAAAAAATTATACTTCTTAACTACTCCACATTAATCAAAAATATTCTCTTCTGTCCTCTCACTGAAGCTGAAGGGCAAATAGTCTCTGAAGTGGGGTTGAGACCACAGTCAGACCTTGAATGAGATCTTGGAAATGTCAGTGGACTGAGTTCACTGCTTGTGAGTTAGAAGTGTGGCAGAGTGCAATTTGATAAAAATCTGGCTGAAGTTGGGGAGCACTGAGCACCAGTTGTCTGTCTTTTCTCTTTGGAGATAAGAGCTGGGAAGAGTCAAGTAGGGATTCCTTTGCAACATGCTAGTGTCTCCTGTGGACAAGGACATGCTGCTGCCACTGAAGTGGTGTTGGTGCTGGCCCCTCGAGTTACACAAGAGGAGATGTGTGAAAATGCCCAGTTTATAAAATCTGGTGAAGAGTGTGGTGGCTGATCTACTTCTAGAGGCGCAGGTGAGAATTTGCTTTCAATAGAGCAGTGTAGGTGGATACTGGGTGAAAGACTGTCAGCATTATGATGACTGTGGCTGCAACTGTGCTGCTAAAGCAATTGAAGATGGGCATTTTGTCCATGTGACTACATAAGGTGAAAGTGACAGGAGTCATCATACTTGGCACAAAGCTGCAAAAGTGAAAATGTTTTTGTGCAGCTAAAATGTCTCCAGGACATAAGGACGGCTGAGTTAAGATGACCAGATAGGGAGGGAGAGACACTGTTTGGATTGGTGTTGTAAATGATGTAACTGCTGATTTTTACTAGCCTGGGGTATGGCTCACAGGTCACCTTGAACAAGCAAATAGCTGCACAGAATAGCTCAGAGTTTTTGAGTCATCCTGTGGAATATACACTTTGCTCCTAATAAGCAATGTTTATTCCTCATTGAAACTCAACTTCTTTGATTCTAATCGCAAACACTATTTTTAGCCCCTCATGGTGAACAGAGTTCAGATGTATTTTATCTGCTCAAGTGACCAGTTGTGCTGAGGTCAAATCCTGCCTATTATTAGGAATGTGTGTATTTAATAAAATATCTTGTTTGTATCTAAGTTAAGCATCTTCTTAGATAGGTATGATTTAATGTTTCTGTTTTAAAGAGGTTTTTCTCTGTTCCCCAAAAACCAAATAATAATTTGGGAGACTGAGAGAAGGTAGGGTGGGAAGAAGCAGACATCTAAGTAAAACATATGTTGAATGGGAAAAAAATCAGTCATCCTGGGTTCTGGGCCTGTGATTACTTCCACATGCCTGGACCGTATGACTGTGCTTTGTGCCATTAATGTCATTAGATGCTTTATGCCAGAGTGGATTTTTTCTGTGTGCTGGTGAGATTGCAGGATTGGGACTTTGATGGGTAAATATTGCCAGTGCCATGTGGGCACTGAGGGGATGCTGCACTTTTCCAAGCCCCCTTCTTGTGCGTGTGTGTGGGCATGTGCCCAGCCAGCTCAGCAGCCTCTGAAGTGCCAACAACTGCCTGGCTGGTTAAGGAGCCTCCAGGCAGGCAGCAAAGCTTGTCCTCAGCTCTTTTTAAGAAAAACTAACATGAAAACTGGCTAATCCAACCCCACCTTGTAAAAACTGATATTTTTAACTGGTGCTTGGGGCTGGAAGAAAGTTGAAAAGAAGCTTGATGAAAAGGATGAAAAGAAGCTTCCTATTCAAAGATGCCTGTGTGTCTGTAAGAAATACCAGCCTTTCCCCCTTATTTTTGTGAGGGCTGATTTGTGAGAATGTGAAGCCTTGGGATCCATCACCATTCCCTTTGGTTCATGGTGAAAGGAAAAGAGATTTGATTGCTCCCCACAGATAAAAATACAGAGGAGTCTTCTAGGCCAGAAAACAACTTTTTTCCTTCTCTTTCCTTTTTTTGTTGTTATTTGAGCTTGCCAGATTGGTCTGCTCTCCACTTTCCAAGTGTGTGGGCGGCACAGAAGAGGTTGCTGAGACAAAGAATTGGGGGAGGGAGGAAGGAGAAGTGAAAAAGACCTTTGGATTGGAGGCATGGTGTATGGGAGGAAGAGGCACCATGGCAGGAGCAGTGTTGTTTTGGCCTGCGGAAGTTTGCGGCGGATCAGAAGAAGCTGTGGTAGGTCAGAGACACTCAGTCTAGAAGCTGCAGTGGTGAATATATTAGCATGGGTTAGATCCTGGGGACATGGACGTTTTTCTGTGTTCGGTAATATGAGTCTCATGTCCTGCTCTGATCCCTTCTCCTGGAAATGGAGATGTGGGATGGAGAAGTGACTGGAGGGAAACATAACCACTGCTCTACTTAGTATAATATTTGCACTTTATGTTCATCGGCTTTGTGCTTTGATGAAGTAGCTATAAAACAAAAGGCATTTGGTGAAGGTAAAGCTGTGGTTTTTTTGTACTGATTAAGTCCTGCTTTCCTGAGCTGAAGAACCAAAACTCATTTCTCATTCCAGTAATAGCTGCCCCCAGTCTACTGTCTCTGACTTGTGACCTTTCCTGATACTTCTGTGAGACTGAGTTATTCAAAATGTCTTTTAGTTTGAATAACAGAAGAAAGGAGTTAAAGGACGTCACAATGGAGGAAGACTAAATTTTGGGTAAAATGTGAAAGGCCACAAAGAGTCTAGGATGGGGAGGTACAAAACATCAGTATCTGGTGAGGAGAGCAGAAGACCAGAGAATAGCGAGTAAAAGATGAGCAGAGGGAGTGGGAAGGGGCAACACCTGTAATAGGCATGACATGATTTGTTTGGTATTTACACCAGCAAGATTTCTCTCGCTAGGGCTGGAAAATTCACCCTTGCCGTGCATTTTGCCCTTGAAGTATTTGACCTCCAGCTCCTTCAGTTCCCTGGAGACCAATGTAAAAGAGCTTGGGAAAGCAGCTCCATACGAGAAGGTCTGTAAATAAAGCACATTTCCTCTGAGATGACCCTGTAGCAGAAGACAGGGAAGTTTTGGAGTGAAAAGGAGTACATGAAGAGCCATTCCTGGACGAGGATTACTGACTGTCCTCTGTGACCCCAGGAGCCTTTCAAAGCCCAGGCTAACACTTTCTCTGGGCACACACAGTGGGGGACATTTTCATGGACTTGTGGTGTGAGCCTGCCCATCCTGCCAGCCCAAAAGGTTTCTTTTGGATCCTGCTGCCCTTCACTGTCCTCTCTGGAGGACTTTCAGCAGGGTAATAAAAAGGTGTTGCTCTGCTGGGCTAATATTTACATCACAAACATACGGTGCCTTTGCTTGGTTACAAACATCCCTGCATGTAAGCGAGAGGCTTTTCTCGGAAAGGGTGGCACAGGAAACAGAGAGGTTATTCACTGCTATCATTGTATCTGCTGAGAAAAAGCTTTAGAAACTGCATTTCTTTGGGGAGGGAACGTTATTAAGATTACAAAATCAGGCTCTCAAAAGCTATCACATGCTGAAGTGAAAGTTGTCTATCTGACCTTGGTGCCGGTGCTTTCTGATTAGCTTATTTACCTCCGTGGTTTCACAGAGTCCTGCCTGTGCCCTTTCTGGAGGGCATTGAATTAAGATTATTAGAGTGAATTAACTTGTTGCTTGAAAAGGTCCTCATTAGAATTTTTGAAAAAACTCAAAATGTGCTTCTTTAGCTCAGGCATAGAGGCATCACCTCTTCCTACAGGAATACTGTGAAAATGAATGTGGTTTGCTCTGCAGTCACATATGAAAGCAAAAGTGCCATAAAAATGCTGTTGATTCCAGCTGGTAATTTAGTTTTTCAGTGCAGAATTTGGATGTTGTCTGTGATAAAGTGTGAATGAGCAACTTATATAGTATAAAAGTGTATATATTATACCAGTATTCCCTGTAACTTTGTGTGGAAAGACATTATACTTGTGTTGCTAAAGTCTGCCATAGTGCCTTAGCATGTAATACTGTTCAAAGTTGCCAAATATTTAATAGCCACAGAACTGGTCTTGAAATAACACATTTCTCAGTCCTGCCATGTTGTCATTGTGCCGTACCTCCAGTTGAAGTAAAAATAAATATATTCTCATGAGATTAAAGCAAATACTTGCTTTAAGATAGAAACTTTAGTTTTCTCTCTAGTTCTGAAAACGTAAGTCAACTTAATTCAGGTGAGTGTTATAAATCAGCATTTCTCTGCTTTTTAAAATTAGAGTGTTTTTTCTGGTGACATGTTTTTATATCCATTTTCCATTATATTTGGATAAGCCTAAGATTCTTTTGAATCTTCGTGTGCTTGAGGAGGTAATGTGAAATGGCAGGGAGAGGCAAAGCTATTAATTTAGCATGGAAATGAAGGTCAGAGCTGGAGGCATTTGAAGGCCTAGTTGGTGTCATGCACAGCATGATACTTGCCCTCAGGAATGGGCTTCTGGCAGACTTCAGAGGACCTTGCCCCAGACAGACACAGTTTTTCTGTATCATTTAAAAGCTCCTGGTTAGCTCAGTGCAATGTTCTACTGCCAGGCACATCTTACAATGAATTCTGTGATTTTTTAGTCCTTGCTTCCTCTTAGTTTCCACAGGGTTTTCTCAATATATTATCCTAAAATTATTCAAGGAAGATGGAGCACTCCTAGCTTTTGAGGCATTAATTTCTTTCCTGACACCTTAATGCACTGAGTTACTCTCTTTAAAGATAAAACCCCTGTCCAGTGGGAACTTGTGAGCATGTACATGCTGATGGAAAAATGTTGTGCAGTTTGGCCTGAGGTCAGTTCAGTTCCTCTCTGTAGAAACCCTTCCTTTTGCTCACCTTTTTGTCCCTCTCCAGTGCTGCTGTTTCTCTCTTCCACTCCTACAGACAGCCTCAGGCAGGGAGGTTATGATAAAATTCTGAGTTCTGGCTGTGTCAGGGTTAAGACTTGGGTGCCCTGTGCCAGCTTTGGCTTTACATAAACTGGAGTGACAGCCCTTGAGCAGTGGCACGAGGCCTCTGGCTCTCCTTCACCTAGTCAGTCCACAACCTGGACATCCATTACAACACCTCCTTGATGTCTTTATTGCCCTGCCAGAGAAAGCCTTTACCACTGTGCTGCTGCAGCTCCTGTCACTAGAGCAAACACAGCTGATGTCTCATTTAAGCTAAGTGCAAATGGAAGGTGGTTAGTCAGCCTAAAGATTTTTTCCTGTCCTTAAATTCCCCTTCCTGTCTTGCCTGCAGAGAATTGTATTGGGATAATTGAGTCACCTGGGTTAGCAGTTGCAGTGCTGTAGTTTGTAGGTATGAGTCGTGATTTTAATTTTTAAGAATTTAAGCCAGAATTTTGAATTTCCTTTGACTTACACTCCAAGATTTGGCTTTCATCCAGAGCTGCAGCTTTATAATAATGCTTAAGAATGACATAACTCATTATATTCCCAAATGGCTGCATAAACGTCAACTAATCAGCATATTGCTTGCTACAGCAGTATCTGTGTCTTTGCATCACAGATAAAGGATTGAAGGTGGAGACACACCTTTCATCCAAGTCACCTTATTAAAAGAATACATAGGAGGCAAGCTTTCCTGACTGTTTCTTGTGCATGCCAGTGAGACTTTTTTCTTTGATGCTTTCCTGCTGAGAATTTAATTTTTCCTCCAAAGTTTCAATGGCAGAGATCCTGAAGGAAATCTGTTTTCGGTACAGGTGAAGCTTCCCCCTAGTAGCTGTCAGAGACTCATGCTGAAAAAAGACCCAAGAATGTGTTCCCATAAATAATCCCATCTTCCTAGATGAACTCCAGTAGCTTAGAGCTACTGCACTGAGTGAAAAAGGGCAATTTCTAGTCAATCCGTTTGTTGCCATAGTCAAGTGTAAGTAGTAACAGAGAGACTGTAGCAGCTTTTAAACCTAAAAGTCATTAAGATTCCATATACCTGGTGAATATTAGATTGATTTCCAGAGTTCCCACCTTTTACCTGTGCCGATATTTAAGGAAACTTTTTGGAGTGTTTCTTGTCTGGCTCTCTCTACCTGCACTGTTAAAGGAGATAAAACCTCCATCAAGAGAAGTTTTATTTCTTGTTTTGTCTCACTAAAAAAGTGTAAACTCCAGTTCTTCATAGACCCAAATCCAGTTCCAAAGGACTTATAGCTGCATGAGGCTTGCCTGAGCTGGATTTTCATTTTCTTGACCTGGCCTATGCATAAGTATGATCTTATCCCTGATCTCCCTGAGTTGGAGTTTTCATCCTTTTCCTCTTCTGTCTATATGTTTTTCTGTGTCTCCTCCTGTGCAAGACAGGTCTCTGCAGAGCTGATTCTCCCTGCTGTGGTTCTCTGTAGATCTCTCTTCTGCATTCCCTCAATCAGGGTTGCACAAGTTATTTGGCTGTGTTGGGAAGTCTTTTCCCAGACCATGATGGTTCTTTGGCATCCTCCTTGCTGACCTGCCAGCCTTCTTACCAGGAACCCAGGAAAGCAATGCAGATAGTCATCACCCTTCCTGGCCACCCTGCCTGGTACCCAGGATGGCATTTTATGGGAGGGCTCGGAGAGGTGCCCCATTGTCTGCTCAAGGCTGCTTGGAAAGATCCAAGGTTTTAGCTAATACACGTCTTGGTGACCGTGAATCTATTTTCAGAAGTGCTCTGCAGCCTCAGCATCCTACTCTTGTGGTTAATAAGTATATTTAGCAAGATCAGACAGTGCCTCAAAATACTCCTGCAGCAGATTCCTCCTGCTTGGACAGCAACACTGCTGCTTGGCCGGAGTTTGCTGGATGCAGTTCATGAATGGAAATGGATTTAGGGGCTGGGTTTTTGTTGGGTCCAACCTAATACCTTTGTCAGTGATTTAGAAGGGAGTGCAAACTGTGATGTTATTGATTCTTATATTTGATGCCAAAATAGGAGGCCCTATTCTTATTGACAAGGGCAAAGAAACACACCAAGGGGACCTGGAGTGTATCAACAGAGAGAACTGTAAAACAGGGACAGGGCAATGGGTAGGTTTTCTTTTTGTCTAGAGGAGAACCTGAAACATGAAAGACTGAGGAGTAATGTGGCATAGATAAAAGTCTGAAATGGGCTTGGAGGTGACCAGAACAAATCAGCAGTAAGTTTCAGTGTGATGTGTCTGTGAAGGAAAGATTTGCCATATGGCAAATAATCCTCAAGGAATTATCACAGAACAGGGCAGACAGGCCATTCTACTGCTGCGGATGGCTCTGAGGGTCTGTGTCCCCCAGGAGCTGCTCCACAGCACTGGGGGAAGTTCAGGGGTGGGAGGGGATGCTGGATTCTTTTGGAAAAGAAGCCCCAATTTTAAAATCAATTGAAATTGTTTGTAATTTTCTGCCAAACAGGATGACTCATTCTGGCAGTCTGCCCTCTCCACCCTCCCCTTCAGACAAACAAACAAAGCCAATAAGTTGCAAAAAATAAAATAATCAGACAAGATAGCATTTCACAGTTTTCCTTTTGGTATATTCAAAACAAAGGGCTTAATTCATTTTTTAAGGACATTTCAGAGCTGGATTGAATGACCATAACTTGAAAAAATGAGGTAAAAATAACTCTGAAAATAAAATGCTCCATTTTGAGTTAAAGAAACATTTTGTTCAGTGAGACGCACAAAGCATTCATTTTTGGGCCAACATGAAATTATATTTTTTTCTAGCAATCTCTTGGTTGAGGCAGTGAACCAAGAAGTCAATTATTCACAGAGCTGTAGCAAGATTAAGGTAAGGATGGAAAGCAGAGCTGAAATAAGAAACTGAGGGAGAAAATTTGGGATTGGATGTCCAAGTCAACCTTCATTCCTCCGAGTGAAACGTGGTGTTTGGTGTTACAAATTTCTGAACTATTAACCTGAGAGAGTGAGGTGCCCCCCAGAAGATGAAACCAGCAGCATCCTTGTGGCATCTGTGGGTCCCCAGCAACCAGGGAGCAGAGCAGGGTGCTGTGGTGGGTTGGTGTGATCTGAGAGAGGCCCTGCACCCATTGGGGTGTAGGGGCCACACCATGGTGCTCTTGGGGACGAGTCCTCACCCCAGCCTCTACTGCTGTAAATGCAGCATCATCTGGGGAGGGGAAAAATAGAGGAAAAAAGAGTATGATTCTTCTGCCAAGAAGCTGCCATGAGCTCTGCAGAGTGTGACTTTGGGCAGGGATGAGCAGAGTGCTGCCTGCATGCTGCTCAGCTGAGGAAGAGGTGCTGCTTGGCTCTGGGTCCGGGTGCACGTCCCGGCTGGGCAGGTGGGAGCGGTGGGTGAGCCGGCAGTGGTGACTGGATGGAGGGCTCAGGAGAGGCTCCTCTTGCAGGTTGAAAATGCTGGACACAGCTCTCCTCAAGCACACAGCACTAGTGCAAACATCCTGACTATGCTTTTTGGCTTGGGCTTTTTTTGCTCTGCTTTTTTTTTTCCTTTTCTTTTTGTTGGCTTTTTTTTTTTTTTTCTTTTTCCTCCAGAAGTGCTGAGACCTCAGCACACAGACGTCCTAAGCAAATAATCCTTACAACACAGGCAAGAGAAAAATCTTATTTCCTTTTTTTCCGGTGGCAGGATCGAGGCAGTGGGATGGCAGAATTTGCCCAACACCATGGTAAGAGTTGGGAGGCAGGGCTGCACTCGCGGCTGCACAAGTTTGACTCCCGCTCCTTTGCAGAGAGAAGAGCGACTGCGGTGCAGCATAAAGATGCATGAGCTAGTTTTAAACGAGCCAGCTGGGCTCTGCCGCGGCTGGCTGTGGCAGCTCGGTGCCTGCTGTGTTAATTTAGCCGTAGAGCAGTGGACAGGAGAGGTGCAGGGAGAGGAGTGAGTGGGCAGGGGCGTGCGGTGCTGGAGATGGAGAGGAGGGAAAGAGCTAGTTCCTGCACCAACTGCGGGATGCAGGGAGCAACCGAGGGACCATTCCTGGCTGCGGTCCCCTGCGCACCTCCTTGCACCACTCTCGGCATCCCCTGCTTTTTCTAACGCTGGCCATTATCCATCAGCAGAGGTAATGAGCTGAAGCGCAGAAGAATTGTATCTGGGCTGAGCATGCGAGCCTCGCACAAAAGAGTTTACGGGGGGTAATGTTTTTATTATTCCAGTCTGTGGCGAACCATTCTGCTTTTCGAGCACTTCTTTGCTATTAAATAATTAATAATTAACCTGCAAAGGCCGTTTGAAGACTGGTGTGGTGTTGTCTGGTAATAAATTTTGTTTAACCTTTCTTTTTCCCTATTCTAATTTATTCCAGGGTTTTGCAGTGGGGAGCGAAAGTTTCACATGGCCAGGGTAGTTCGGTTGTATAAATGAGTTGTTAATTTTTATTTTCTTTATTTTTTTTTCCCCGTGGAGTCAGCGGTGCCTCCCGCTTTGTTCTTAGCGTTGCCGGGGCTCCCGGTACCCGGGTTCGAGCCCGGCCCGCAGCCCCGCGCGTGGATGACTCGCCCGCCGCGTTCCGCGCTGTGTGCGTGGGGAGGGGGGACACGCCGCATCGGTGAAACGCCGGCAGCTATTTCAGGAAGCCGCGAAGTCTCCTCCTTCTTATGTAAATAAAGATGACAGCTCGGAGCGCCGGTGCCGCGGCGGGAGGCGCGGGTGTGGGCGGAGGCTGCCGGCGAGGGGCAGCCGGGTCCCGCGTGGGCCGGGGACTGCGGAGCGGAGCCGGGGCCGGGCGGGGGCTGCGCCGACATGGGCGGGCAGGTGACGAGAAGCCTGCTCTACGGTAAGGACCGAGCGCCCCGCCGCCGCGGGAGGCGGCTGCCAAAGGGCGGCGTGGGATGCCGCGGATGCGGGCTCTGCCCGACCCGTCCTCACGGAGCATCCCGCTCCAGGAGCGGGGCTGGCCACGGAGGGAGCCCGGGCTAGGATGGGGCTGGTCTGGCTGCACCACGGGGATGAGGCGTAGATACTTGCCCTGGCAGCGCTGGCTGCCTTGCTGTGGCGTGTCGGGGTCGAAGGAAAAGTAACTGTGTCCGTGTGTGTATCCGTGTGCGCTGTCTGACCGGGAAACAGCAGCCCCTGGGCAAGGTTACTGCCAGGCACTGAGCGGGATCGCAGAGCTCCTTATTGCTCCTTTCCACCAGCAGTTCCTTAGCTCAATTAATAGGGTTCGGAATGAATGTTGGAGTGAATTGACGAAGCTGAGCTGTGAGTGAAGCCCTCTCCCTGGGTTTGTTGGGTGATGTACAGCGGGGCGAGGGACGAGCTGCAGAGGGACTGGAATACCCTGCACAGGCCAGCCTTAACCGGAGTGCGGACCTGTGGACAACGTGCAATAGGAGAATGTCCCTGCCGGCACGGATCTCGTGCAATAAATCCTCTGAGAACATTGCAGTCCTCAGTATTAAACTTGTGTTTTGCTCCGAAATGTTCTGTATGGGTTTGGAAGTAGTAAGTGTGCTGCATGCTCAGTGAGGTGTGAATGGGGTTTTCAGAGACCTTTCCTTGTCGCAATAGTAAACATGGATATGAAAGACACAGGTAAAGCGCCTCCTGGGTTTGGAGTATCTCATATCCTTTCTCTGAATAGAAATACACGAAGTATTTACATTTACACCATGAATATTCATATTACAGCCCTGATTCCTCTCATTTTTTTCTGCCAAATCCAAACCCTATAGTTTAAGGAGCAAATGGACATAGTTAGGAAGTAAAAGACTCTCCCTAAAGATATTTAGTAAGATGATAGAAATTTTTTATTTGTTCATTGTTTGTATTCTGAAGTTTCTGTGGCCTGACCTTATTTCTTATTTAACCTCATGATATGCATGCAGTATGCATAATAATTGTACCGCTGGGTCACCTAAAAAAAACCCACCAAAAAAAGCTCTGTCTGTTGTCTTGTGATTTTAAGTGCATTTTTCTTGTGTTTTTAAGTGCCTATTCCCCTTCAAAGCATTATTTGAATGAATTTTAAAAAATGTCAGTGAAAAAATAAAAAATATATATGTTTCCTGTGTGTGCCAGGGGCTTGGCATTCCTGTTGGCCTTCTCCTGCCTGCAGCTGGCAGCGCCCTGCACAGTAATCTTGCAACTTCTGCCTTTCAGCGATTCTACTCCAGCAAGCATGCTTCTCTTTAATTTTTATTTGTTGGGAGATGGAGACTAATGAGGTGATGTGGGTAATTAACTCAGATTTTCCTCTTCAAACAGAGGGGCTACAGGCTGTATTATATACAGAGGTGATGCACTCCGTTCAGCACAGTGATACTTGAAAAGAAATAGGGATTATATGTCGTGTTACAAAAGCTCATTTAACAAAAATAGACTACATCTGCACTTGTGGCTTGTCTGTGGCTACTGTTCCTCCAGTTCCATCTTTCTGTTGAATATTTGTGTTTCAGATGTGTCTCAAAATAGCTGAGGAAAGAGAACTGAAACTGTATCTATTTCTCATAAGTTTAACTGAAAGTGAATGTAGTGATACTGAAAGGAGTTGTGTCGATAGATTTAAGATTTACCATCTTTGTTTTAGACAGCACAGGTAACTAACCCATGTCCTCCAGACATTTCTGGTGACCCCTCTGTGTTGCAAGAATGAGCTGGGATTTTTACAAGCACCTAACTGTTCATTGAAAATTAGCTCAGGTGGGGAGATGCTGCACATGCTCTGCTGAGCTGGTCCTGGGGAGACAGCAGGTTCCCCTGAGATATGTGCCCAGAGCAGGGTGCTGGGTCCCTGCCTCTGCCTGGGCACACCCTGACCTTGCCAGGGTCATAAAAGTAAATTGAGATAAAAACTTCTGAAGTGGTTCTTGAGTGAGGCACCCTGTCAAAAACACCATAAAATTGGGTTGTCGGTTTTAAAATACTGTGGGTGCCCTGATGTAAGAACAGATGTTGGGTGTTGGCTGACAACCAGCTGAACATGAGCCAGCAGTGTGCCCAGACAAATGGCATCCTGGCCTTTATCTGCAATAGTGTGGCCAGCAGGAGCAGGGCAGGGATTGTCCTCCTGTGCTAGGCACTGGTGAGGCTGCTCCTTGAGTGCTGTATCCAGTTCTGGGCCCCTCAGTCCAGGAAGGACATTGAGGTAATCAAGTGAGTCCAGAGAAGGGCCACAGAGCTATTAAAGGGTCTGAAGACAAAATCATTTGAGGAGCAGCTCAGGGAGCTGGAATTGTTTAGCCTGGGGAAAAAAAAAGAGGCTCAGGGGAGACCTCATCATTGACTACAATTGCCTGGAAGGAGGGTGTAGTGAAGTGGGAGTCAGCCTATTCTCCCAAATAGCAAGGGATAAGGACAAGAGGATATGATCTCAAGTTGTGCCAGGAGAGGTTTTGACTGGATATTAGAAAAAAATTCTTCTTTGAAAGGACAGTCAGGCATTGGAACAAGCTGCCCAGGGAAATGGTAGAATCACTGTCCCTGGAGTGTTCAAAAAGCATGTAGGTGTGGAGCTTGGGGTCATGGTTTAGTGGTGAACTTAGCAGGGCTGGTTAGGAGCTGATCTTGGCTATCTTAGAGGTCTTTTCCAGTCTCAATGATTCTGTGATTCTAGGTTTACAGCAGTCAAGTGCAACCACACACAGACTGTCATGAGGAGCAACTGGTATAATTTTACCCCCTTTCACTCATAAATCTGCTTTCAAACAGCAAAGATACACAGCAATCCCGACTGTGAGGAAAAATAAGCTTTTAGCTAGTGTCACTAAAGCATCAGCTACCTGAGTTTCCTAAGAGAGGTCCACTTCTGACTTTATTCCCCACTACCAAACAAACTCCAATGGCTTGTACCATGAAAAGCAGCACCTTTGTTTTTGAAAGGAGTCATCTGATGGCTTGAGATGTTGGGGTTTATTATCCTTTCTTTGAATAGAGATAGTGCTGATACCCACTCAGGCAGTCTCCATCTATGTCCCTTCACCTGGCACTGTGACTGTCTCTGTTCCTCTTTCCCATTCCCTCTCTTTTTCCCACTACCCTCTGTAGGAGTCCTTGCGGTGTTTTCCAGTCTATGCAGCAAGAAGAAAAGTCGAAATAGGAGGTTCAAAGGTAACACAACCTTGAAGGGCAGGATGTTTACTTGCTATTTAAAACGTGATATCTATATATATATAGTGCTTAACACTACTTTAAACAGGAAATGTTGATCTGGTTCCTTGTGATTCATAGAAAGCTGGTTTCTACAAGAATGTCTGTATACTACAGTATTCCTATAACAGAGTCAGGGTTTATTACAGAATTGTATTAAACTACTTGCTAGCTAATCCCACGTGAAAGAAATGTCTAATAGATGCATATGTCATAATACCTGTGTTCTTCTTATGTGTTTGATACAACTTTCATCTGCTACAGTAGTTTTTCATGCCTTCATATGGCCATGAGTGAGCTTCTATTTGTAGAAGATCGTATTCTTGGTTTTAGGGGCCAAATCTAGGAGATTTAGTCTAAGAAAAAAATCCCCAAACACCTGGGTACTTTTTATGTCTCTTTCACTAAGAAACGAACTAACACAAAGTGATGGTTTTAGCCAAGGAAGCTGCTGCACTGTGTGGGAGGAGGATTCAGTGTATGTAGGCGTGCAGAGGTTAGTGATGACACGTACACATCTCTTCAGAGGGCTTTTGACCAGCTAGAGATTACACTGTGGCTTAGTCCATGTGCAGGGGATCTGGGTGAGTCTCCATATCTGCACATTTGCTCAATAACTGTCCCTACTACCACTCGTAGTTATTAATAAATCATTAATTGCAGAGCTTGTTTCACTTTCGCTTTAATTACTCATGACACTGGCATTCATCAGAGTTTTGCTGTGGAATCATTTTTACAAGAAGCTGGGGAAAAGGTATCTTGTGCCACGTTTTTTGAACTGTAATTGTATGGCATCAGTGTAATTGCAAAGAAGTCCCAAGTGAGAGCATGTCTGGTTTTCAGCCCGGGAGGTGGTGCTGATTGACAGGTGTGATTTTCAGCTGGAATGGCTGAGTTTTTAAGCTGCTTGAGGAAGGTGCTCTGTAAGTTGTGAATGCAGTATAAATAATAGCTGGTGTGTCTTTGTGTGGTGTGTACAGAGGGTCACATAAGTGTCATGCATGACCAGATTTATACCACCCATATGTGGGTGCGGTGAGCAATGCAGCCACATTTGTGTGCTGCAAAATGGAAGAAGGAAGGAAGAATTAGGTTATAGCAGGAATTAGTCCACACTGCATGGCAATAGGCTTTTGGGTGGCTATCTGGATTCACTTCCCATTTCTTCAGGATTTAATTTTCAGTGGATTTTCCTTTCCTTCCTTGCTGGTCATTTATTCCTGTACAAAAGAGTGTGAAGCCCTCACAGATCCTTCGTCCACATCTTGTTTTCCTGGAAAACAATTTCCATGTCTTGCTCACATATGTTGGTGGGAGATCCAGGACATTCGGATGCTGTGTGGGAGCCTCAGCCCCCATGACAGCTGCTGAGCAGGTGGCTGAAGGGCTTTGGGGAAGAGCAAGGGTGGAGGCCATTTCCCTAATGAAAAATGGCTATAGTATGCAACTTCTTTCAGTCTTACTCTGCACTGTAGAGCTCTATTTTTCTCTTTCTCTGAATTCCTTGTAGAGTGGTAAATGGTCTATCTACATGCACATGCTAAAATCAGCTCCACACTTCATTTCTTGCTGTCTATTCATTGCCTATACTGCAATAACCATTATAATTACCACAATTTACCCTTGCAGTTAGTATCACTAAACAACATTATTCTCTTAACACTCATGTATATTCTAATTTAATAATTTCCATCTTCTTACACCTAATTAAAACTGTGAATATCGCAGAAGAAATAAGAAACAGCAACACCAAAAAAAAAGACCCACAACACCAACTGCTCATGAGACCTCTGTGCAAATTAGTGTTGATATATACTCTAATAATCTCTGAGTTATTGCCTAGATTTTGAGATAACTTGTCATTTGATGGAGTGACTGGTGATGATATCAGACTCACTAAGGGATGAACATCTCCTATATCCTTCAGACAGTTGCTTGCTGAGAAGTAATACAGGACTGAGGAGAAAAGGTTATTTCTAAACTCCCTCTGCTTTTAGCACAATTGCTATATAGCCCTGAAAGCAAAAGAGTTTGTGTGTGTGAGGAATTAATCCTGTTCAGGGTTGGATTAACTGGTGCAGAAGACCTTGGGCAGGTTGCCAAAACAGTGTTGGCAATTGCTGAAAGTGGAACTTCCAGAGATTATTTCGGTGTGTGCCTCTGACCTGTGTGTCACCTGCCAGTGTCCCAAGGTGACCGATACTAGAGCGTTATCAGCTGCTGACAACACTTCTGACAGGAAGTGTAAGATCTCTGTGTGTGGAGATTTTATGGGTAATCATGTTTATACTTGAAAACTGCTTTATTTACTATGAAAAGCAAATGAGGTTTTCATTAGCTGTGGCAGTTTTTGAGCATAGGGATCTTGCTCCAATGGCGAAAGCAAAGACCATCCCTGTTCTCATTTAGTCCTTTGCTTTCATGGCATTTTCTCATTTATTTTTCTATCAGCTTTGATCAGCTCTGTCCTGGTGGGACATCAGGACTGAATGTTATTTGTCAGATTTTGTTGTCTTACTTGTCTCCTCTTGGACTGCTCTTTTCCCTCTTCTATGTGAATGCATTCTTAGCTCTGATCCTTCTTCACCTCTTCCTTATTTCTCCTGTTTCTGTAAGAATTATGGGTCGTATATTCATCTATCATTCAATTAGTTTTGAGGCAGCAGGTGTCTCTTCAGAAGGGTTTGTAGGATCTACTGACATGTTCTAGGGAATCATTTGCATATTTAATCAAACCAAGTACTCCCACAGCCTGAAAATCCATATTGTTTAAAGTATTAAAATAAATTTTCTAAATGAATATGATCACCATTGCAGACATTAGCAGGAATTAAGAAGAGGTTCTCTCTCTACATATAATTTCAAAACTGATATGGCTGCTTTAGTTTCAATAAAGAATTTTGCATTAATGGTATCTGTATGGGTAGAGAGTTGCATCAAGAGCAGTGTGAAAAATTAACTCTAAAAGAAAGGGAGTTTCCTGAAAAGTGAAAGCAAACCAAAGGGTGGAATTAATGTTTGCTCTCAGGGGTTGTCAGGGATCACTGATGGCACAGCAGGGTGCTGAGCTATTTGGGAATGGCTGTGAGCCACAAGCCTTGCAGTGCACGTGCCCATGGTCCGTGCTTCAGCCCCGCGGGTCCCTGGGCTTTGCTGTTTGATCCCCTATGATCATTGTTCTCCTTTCACTTTTGTTCTTATCTATTCCCCTAAATCAGTGTTTTACTTTGTATTTCTCTGAGTCCAAAATGAGTCAGAGCCACCCTCTCTGTAGCTCTTGCTGAGTTACTCTTACCTGTATTTCTGTTGCTTGACTCTGTAATTCGTTGGCATAAAAAGTAACATTTAAGATGACTGGAGTTGATGGTGCTGGGGAGAGGAGTCTTTGGGTTTATCTGTGATTTACCATGGGCCTGATAGCTAAAAGGGGGTGGGCCCAGAGTGAGACATGATAATTGATCGGATGCATGAGCATGCTTTCCTCATTGGACATGTTGGTAGCAATTTTGTTTTAAAGAAGAAGGACAATAGTAAAATGGTCATATAATAAAAGCTGTGTACATTCATGAACATGATATAGTGTGCTCCCTGACTACCTCTCCCCTAGCAGCCAGCATCAGAAGAAATCTGAAGTTCTTGCCCTTTCCATCAAGTTAAAATAACTTTTTTCATGAGAAACCTTTGTGTTAAACCAAGGGCCCTTGCTATAAAAATCAACTTCTTTTTGTGGTTGAATTTACATCCTTTTCTGCCTACACCAGTAAACACATCCTAGTACAGAGAGGGAACATGGAGGGGTCAAGTAACACTCATACCCATGGTCTGACTTTGCCCCATCACGTTGTACCTCCCAGGGTGGCTCTGCACAGAGGCTGTGTGATGCAGGTCCATGCCAGGTGACCTTCCCAGACATGCTGGGTCAGCTCCCAGGGCTCAGCAACTTGCTCACAGGAGACTTTGATGAGGTCTGGAAAACCGAAAAGGACCCTACACTTGTCCCAAGGAGGATGGATGTGACTTCTCTATGAAGTTTGCCTGAATAGCAGAGGCTGATCCCATCTTTGACTACCCTAACGAGAAAGTTCCCACAAGAGACTTGCAGATGGCTCAGTGTGACTCGAAAAATGCTGGTTTAGTCTCACTTCTAGTAAAGTCTTTGGGTTACTTGCTGCGATTTCATGAAGCTTTTTCTGGCTGACACTGCCAGATTTTCTCTGTGATAGGCCCTGCTGTGCAGCCACATGGCGCTGTATGGATACAACACTGAAAGTTTTTGGCCAGCAGACTTGTCAGTAAAAGCAGGACCTGCTGTGAGATACTGGGGCGGGACTGAAATTGTGTTTTTCAAGAAACTCTGAGGCTTGTGGCCTGGCTGAAGCAGAGTCCAGGCAGTGCCTGTTGAACCAGGAGGGAGTTTGAAGGAAACATATGCCTGTGTTTGAGTTTGTGCCTTGGCAGGTCTGGGAATTGGTTGTGGGTTTTTTGACTCGGACTCCTGCAAGAGCCTGTTTGTCAGTTCCCTGCAGTGCTCCCTAGCAACTGAGCCCTTGGCCTGCTTTATGAAGTTCAAGTGATCCTCAGGCTACTGCAAGTCCCAGACCTGTGTTATCAGCCTGAAGGAAGCTGCACAGCCTTGAGAAAAGTGGATGGGTTTGATCCTGGGAGAGCTCTCCACTTACAGAGAGGAGGTTTCTGCCTACAAAGCAGGGATGGGAAGGTGCTGTGCAGAGCCCCAGGGCAGCGCTGTCCCGTTTGCAAGAGCAGAGGGGGGTTTGAGCCATAAACCACATTGTGGCACACAGAGAGGCCATTTTAATTTCAGTCTCTGCTGGAAGCACCACATGGAAAAGAAAATGTGATTGGTATGAAAAGAAATGTTTACGTTTCTAGGAGCAGAGACCTCCCAAATAATTAGTATCACTTGACAAACTGCTGTTTAAAATGCAAGTGGTTTAAGTGCTGCAGCTCAACAGGCATTTGTCAGAGCTCTGGCGTAAATGCGATCCCTGCTCTGGGTTGGTTCCTGCTGTAAAATAAAGAAGATTTCCGGTAAACATCTTTTGCTTAAGGAAAATTTCTTCATGGTTTTATCTTTTCTTTGGTTGGAAAACCTAAATGTTAGAAACTGGACAAATGGCAGCTTGGTGGCAAGAGTGTTTGGGATACTGTTTTGGAATGAAATAAATCCTGGATTTTATTTTCTTTTCGTCAGACCAGGCTTTTGCTCAGAAGAAAGATAGAAATGTTTCATTTTCTTTGACTTTTGGGAGGAGGAGAGTAAAGGAAGGGCTTTTGGGTGAGAGTTTTGAAAGGTTCATCTCTGATCTGCCTATCTCTAATATTCACTGACTCAACTAAAAGTACTTTAAATAAAACCTTACTTTTCTCTAGGGCTGTTTGAAGACTGACTGAAGATGTAAGGGTTGTTAAGAATTGATATTTTTCAAAGATTTAAAAAATGGCAGCTTATAAAAAGACTGAGATTAAAAAGTTTTTAAAAAAAGGCTCTCTGGAAGATGGAAATATATGGGTGCCTATAATGTACTGAAGTATCCCAGATCACAATAACTTCTGTCTTTGTGCACCAAATAGAATCAGATTATCAAATATGAAATAGAGCTTTAAGAATCTAATTGCTTTTACAAAGGCATCATTGATATTATGAATTTCTTGCAACTTGCAAAAGGAGAATTGCTCAATTTATTTTCTCATTATCTTAAACTAGTTCAATGCCACCCTCTGTTTTTTCACCTCTGAAGGGTAAGAGACTATCATTTGTGTTGCTTTTTGTTTTATGATTCTGAGTGAAGCTGTGTGCTTAGAAGGAACACAAGATTGGGAGTCCTGGTGGGCGCTGGTCCCATACAGATCTCACATGGAACTGGAGCTACAGCGTGGCAGGAGTTGCTTCTTTTTCTCTTAATCTCTCTACATCAGTGGCTTTGCAAAATTGGCCAGAGAGACCTTGATCAAGAAGCCTGGCTGTGACAAGGTTCCTGGGCAAACCTGTCTCATTCTGACCAGCCCACAGCACTACTGCTTGAGCAAGGGTGGGTGATTCAATATCTTGATATTGTCTCAGTATCTCAACACTTGGATTTTGGATGGTTGCTGACTGTAAAATGATCTTACTCTCTTTGGCCTGTGCAGTTCTGTGCATGGCTTCTAGCAGTCAGGCTGAGGTAGGGAAGTGAGCAGTGCTGTCTTTGGGATGCTGCAAAGGATAGTGCATCCTGTGAGAAATTAATTCCTGAAAATGGAGATGCAGTGATTGCAGTTCCCTGCATCCTGCCTATACAAGTGTGCAACGATATTTATCAAACAAAAGATAAAATATCCAGGCTATTCATACCAATGGTAGAAAGGATAAAATTCAGAGAAATATCCTACAAATGTACTACAGATAGATTTGAAAGAGTGCTAAAGTCCTTCACCATGTTTGCAAGAGCTGACTGCAGCTCTCACAGTGCCCTTCACCAGGATCCTGTAATCTTACTCATTTTTCTGGGAGATGTTTCTATCCTGTTAGTTGCAAAGTGGCTACCTGAGCTCTCTTTACCTGCTCATGAGTTATCCCACAGAGACCTTTGTGCTCTGAGCCCTCATACAGCAAAGCTGTTCCCTGGGTACTCCAGGTCCTGCCTCATCCCCAGCTCATTGCAGCTTCAGACTGACCAGTGTACAAGCGTTATTTGGAGATTCAGAAGCTTGTTAGCTCTTTAGCTCTTTAGCATTTGAAAACTGGAATATTTTGAGATTTATTTCATATATATATATATATATATATATACATGACAACACAGACTTTCCATCTTCTCTTAATGCTGTGCTTTGGAAAATCCATGCTTTAGCCCTTGTGGACTTTATCAGTTTTGTCTTTAGTGGTGTGGCAGAAGCAGTAATTCTGTGATGCACTCATGGTTGGTACTGCTGGCTCAGTTAGTGCAGAGTGGGCTTCTGTAATAAAGTGTAAATATGGGCAAATTACCCTTAATAACATCAGTCTTCCAGAGATTTAGAAATGTACCTCTGGGAAAAAAAAATACAAGTTGATAGTGGTTTGGGGTTTGTGCAACTCCACTTTGATAACAAATATTTTGTGTTTTTCCTCTGTGTATTTACAACAGTAGGTTCAGATTCTGAATTGAGATCTGCGTTTGGGTGCAGAAAACTAATCAGGGAAATGCTTCATGGCCCAGAGGTCTGGATTTGCTGGCTCCTGTTCAACAGCTGCATCTCTCTCTGCTGTCAGGAAGGAGCATCTGTCAGGGATGCACTGTGGTCCTTATTACATTATAATTTAGTGCTGTGGCTTAGAAAAACAGGAGCATTTATGTACTCAAAAAAAAACCCCACCAAGAAATGAACCAAACCAAAACAACCAAATAAAAAGGAAAAAAAAAGCCAAAAAACTGCAAACCCCTAAAAAATTTAAGGCTCCACTGATCCTTCTTACCGGAAGAAATGCCCCTTATCTGAACATTGACTAAAGGATGTTAAACTTTTTTTTTTTTTTTAAGCTAAAAAACCCAAGGAAAATAGATGGATGAATTGGTCTCCACATTTAATTGCTCCTTGCTTTTCTGAAATAGTATATGTGACTTTCCACCAAGAGAATAAATCCCCCTGAGCCCTTTAGGCTTTTTTCCAGTTCCCACATGATCTTCAAGGCAGTCACACCATGAATATGGCTTCATAGGGAACAATGCTCTGACTCGTGTGGCATCAAACTCCTTCCTTTTTTTCACTCTTATCAATACATCAATATGCAAAAATGTCCCTCTGCATGAATTGTAAAACAGTGCATTGTTCCCATTCCAAGCTGGATTGCTTTTCTAGCCCATCTCTCTTCCTCCAGCTGTTTAGAAATGCACTCATCTTCATGATGACCTCTTCATCTTCCCAATGTCCCTCCTGTGCCACCTGCTGTACATTACCCAGCCTCAGTAGGTGGTAACTGGTCATCTGTGCCAGCAAAGGTCATGCAAGTAAATCTCCAGCAATATGAAATTGATGAAAACTATTGGGAAGTCATCTCCTGTTTGTACACACTGATGTTAAATTTCAAAGAACTTCCTTGGTGTGTTCTCACAGGAAACACTGGGGTACCTCCTCTACAAAACAACTTGAGGGGTTGACTCTGTTACCCAAGTCATTAGAAAACAGACATGAAGGTTTGAGGGGGTTCTGTGAGGGTTTACAATGAAAGGGCTTTGAGCTTCTAGTTTGAGGTGTATTTTTGCCTATGCAAATCAGAGAGGACTAGAGCTAACTTCTGTGTGCTGTTGTGGTGACAGAAGAGGTGTGGAGTCACCTCCTGCTGTCCTCTGGGGCAAGGTATAGCACTGGCCATGAGTATGGAACAGCATGGGTCAGGACAGAGTCATTAAAATAACAGATAATCAGATAAAACATATGCTTGCTTACAAAGTTATGTTCTTCTTATTCCTATTTCTTTTCTTATATGCTTTTTTTTCTTCTTTTCTTATATATGTAAACAGTTCTGGGCAGGACCCATCTCTTCTTTCTGTCTTTGTGAGATTCAGCATGAGGTGGTGGCCAGCAGGTAGGATGACTTTTAAAGAAATAAAACAGGTCTGTGTGCGCTTGTCCTCAGGCAAGCAGGATTCAACACCTTGGTCTTCCACTGGCTGACCGATGGCAGGAAATGTTAAGGAAAGCCAGTTCCTGTATGGACTGTTCCAGCAGCTGTTTGCAGCAAAATGTGAAGTGATAACTTCATGGGTCTGGCGTGGGAATTGCTAGCAAGGATGGTGGAATAGTATTCACACTCCTCCTTTGAATAAGCACCAGAGATACTGTTTATTTTTGTTAAAATAAACTGTAACTTTATGGCTGGTGAAGTTTCATGTTTTAGTTCAGTGGTCCAAGTTCAAGTTCTGGTCTGCTAAAGAAACAGAGTTATTTACTGGTAAAGGGTGTTGAAACTGGTGCAAGCGATGTGCTGCAGAGCCAGATGAGAGTGGGAAAGTCAGTAATTTAGATTCCACTTGTGACTGTGGTACAGAAAGTGCAGATTAATGGAGGAATGTGTGCATAGAGGGCCAAATTCTTGCGTAAAGGGAGAAATGTTGCCCTTTCTCCTGATTTTGCCTCAGCAGTACTTATATTTTGCCTGGAAAAAATATTTTAATGGTGTAGCGGTTAACACTTCTAATGGTGTTCTACTGGAGTCCTCCCTGGTCTGGGCAAACTTCTTGTTTATAATTCCTATTTATGCATCAAAGTTGCTGGGTCGGGAGCTTTATATCTGGGCCCCTGTGCTGGCTCTGCCAGGTGCACTGGGAGTTTAAGAGGCTGATGGTGGGAGGCAGGCATGGAGCTCTGTGTTTTCATCCCAGAAATGTACCCAAAAATTTGCCATTTTGATGACAAACTTTAGCCTCATTTAGTACCCAGTGCAAGTTACTTTGTAGGAATGTGTTACAGATTAACTAGTGGTCCGCCAAAATAAATCCATCTCTTTATAACTTTGTGAGATCGGAGAGCCTTAGTTAATGCCAAGGGCCTGTTGTGCTTTTTAGAGGACAGGGAGTTGTTTGGTGTTTTGTTTTGTTGTTGTTGGTTTTTTTTTAAATTTTTTTTTTAATGAAAAGGTATGAAGCATGAGGAGAACAAACCAGAATAATTCAAGAGGTTGAAAAAAAAAAAAGGAGTAAACTAACTGAGAGAGAAATGTGCCAGATAAAGTGAGGCTGGTGAAGGAAAGGGAAGAGTTGAAAGAGGGAAGTGGCTGAGAAACTTTAATACTTGTGAGAAGGGAGGAGGAGGATGAAGAAGGAAGAAGGAGGAAGGGATGGCAAAGAAAGCAGAGGAAGGTTGTGTGTTATGTGAGTTTTCCTCAAGAGGAAATGGACAGAAGAAGAGAGAGTAGAAAAGAAGAATAAAAAAAAAAAACATGGCTCCTATAATCCTGAAGTATTTAAGAGGATGTTAAATGTGGCCAAATAGTAAAAGTAATAGTAAATTTTGACCTTCCTGATAAGTTGCTAGCTCAAATAACCCTTTACTTTAAGGATTTATTTGCTGCCAAACAGGGAATAAAGCCGTGGAATCAATGTCTTTTGGGTCTAGTCAGTGTGGAGTAAGACTAGAGTTTCAGGTCATTTTTCCTTTGTAAGCACTTTCATATTCCATTTCACAAGAACATAAACCCTACAAAACCCCCTGCATAAACAGCAGCCAGGTGACCCTGAGTAGATATATATTTAAAGAACTTCCCTTTAGGACTGCTTTTGGACTTTATATTGAATGGAATCTTTGACATTTGGGTAGCGGATGCGGATGGAAATAGTTTGGAGACTGTTCCGACTAACAGCAAAGAGAGCAGTGCCATTTTCTGATGCTGAAAAAGGGAGTTTTCAGTTGATCAGAACAAAATTAAAACAGGGGGAAAAAAAAGTGGAAAAGACATTCTGGGTGACAGTATTTCCACAGCTGCCCATCTACAGGAAGGAAAGAGCAGTGACCTGAGTTTGGGGACATCGGCACATCAATACCAGATAATTTTGGCAAAAGATTACTGCACCTCAGAAGTTTAAATTTGTATGGGATAAGGAGCTGGTCCTGGCAATCATGTTCTCAAGAGACCCTGCAAGGAAAAACATCAGGGGACTTTCAGGAGGAAGGGTGTGAAATAAGAATGGTTTGAGCACTGTGTTTTCAAGCAAGACTACACACAAAATACCCAACTTTACAGTATCTTGAAGTGACTCTAAATGGATGTTTTACATTAGAAAAAAGGCACACTCCAAGTATAATTGTCATGTATGACAGAAGAAAATCTGCCTTCTGAGAATCTTTAGAAATGGCATTACATCATAAAACTTCATGATATGTGGTACTGAGCACAATCTGAACTCTCCAACTGGGTAAGAGCAGATGCTCTTCCACTACCCTACCATTCATCCCAGTGCATGTCTTTCTTGATTAGAGGTGGTCTCTGATTAGGGTGCTGTGCTAAGACACTCAGGATATGGCAGCATCCTCCAGCTGATTATCCAGATAAGAAGCACAACTCAGGTATGCTCCACAAAATACCCTGTCTCTTTCCACTGATGAAAAAAAAAGTATCCTATTATGTTGTAAGTATGCAGTGGGAGTAGCTTGATGTGGGCCTAATTCAGCATCTTGAGCCTGAGGGCAAATCTTTGATATTACACAGATACAACTCAAAGCAAATTCAAGTGCTTGAGTTCAGAACCACAACTTCTCTAATTTTCTTTGCATGGCCTTGTCAGAAAGCTACACCATTTCTTCCATCTCTTGGATTTTGGTTCTGCAGATCCATTTGCTTGTCTCTACTGCTCTTACGTTTGCTTTCTCCTGCTCTCCATTGCTCCCACATCCCTTCTAATCCTGACAAATAAATGAGGTTTAACCTTGATAGGTTACTTTTGTTTCTGGTGAACTCTCAGTATTCAGACTTTCAAGCTATTACACTGTAGATGGAAAATGTGCCCAGCATAGACTTTCCGTTAAACTGTATTTAAATTGGAAGAGAATGCTGGCACCTCAACAAGTATTCCAGAATTAGATCCCAAAATACTGAGGCTAGCTAATCTTTTGGAAGAACAAAAACTCTTACTGATTTATATTTAGCAGAGAGAATGCATTTTAAAAACACAGCCTATATGAGGCCCCTTGAAGAAAACATCTTTTACATTGATTTGTAGTGCATGGAAATACTACACGGCCGTAAAATATTTGTACTCGGGCTCTGCTTTTGCTTCACTACTTTTTCTTTTTTTTGCAATATGAACTGTCATGAACTCTCAGAGAGTGGCTGCTCTGCTGACTGTGGCTGTGCAGTGAGACAGGGCTGCCTCTGGGGCAGCAGCTTTGCTGTTCACTGTGCCCAGTGTTGCAGGAGGGGAAGGGGAAAAGCAGCAGTGCTTTTTAACTTTGGTTAAAAGTGGGTGCAAGGTTTGTAGTGGTACTGTATCCTGGGACCTGTGTAGGGAGGGATGAAGGGCTGCTGGCCCTGATCGCAGCACCACTCCAAATTGAATGTCTGCAATGACTGCTTGGGCTTGGTTTACGTGATTATAAATTAGGAAGAATTCTGTAATGTTAACAAAAGTGTAACATGTTCTGTGCATAGTTCTGAGTTACACTAAGGAAACGAGTAACTGGAGTTACAGTAGGTGGGAGAGGTCAATGCTTATCCCAACTGGGCAGTGTCTGGAAAAAGATCTATGGCAAGAAGTGGGTTTGCTAATGCAGTGAGTCAGAAAAGCAAACACAACTTATATATTCTATGTAATCTTAGGGCCAACCGTGCATCAGCTTATCTCTGAGAAGATAAGGATTATCAACAGGACAGAGCATGGAAAGTTCTGGGGTTTTTTCTTCCTTATGTTCCACCATCTGGAACACAGACAGATCAGCCATCACCCTGGGCAAGCTGTTTCTATTCCTCCTGAAGCATGAGATATTAGAAAAGGACATGATTACCAAACTGCACATTTGCAGGAGAAGGATATACACAATTTTTGAAACATCCCTAGACCATAAACCTAACTAGACTTAACTTGCTTTCTTTTGTTAGAAGACATAAATATATTATTACGTTTCTCACTAGACTGCTGACACAGCCTATCTGATCACAGCAGAGCAGAAATATTATAAATCAAGAGAGAAATCTTGGATGCTTCCAGAGCACGATTTTTTACTTTGATCTTCTCATTTCCTACTCACAACATCAACCTACAGTAATAAGTTAGTAAGTCATTGTAGGAATAATAAAGATGCAGTATCACCAAAATGCAAAGAGAATAAGGTCAGAAGTACACCCCTGCTGTCAAAAACATAATTATTGCACATGCAAGTTGTTCCTGTCTGCAGATCAGAGGAGCTGCTGGAAGCTACTGTAAGGAGGAGTGGCTGCTGCTGATGCAGGGATGTCGCTCCCCTTTCATGGATTTGTCTGGAGCCCGGGGGTGCAGCTCCCAAGGCAATTCCTCCCTCCCAGCAGCTTCCAGGGGGGCTGCTCTCCCCCTCTCTCCTTACCTGGCAGACGGGAGCATATGGCTGCTTACTTATGCTCTGCTGTTCTTATGTGCTTAGTGGGCTTATGGTCCCCAGGGGCTCGGGGGGATTTGCATGGGTAGAGAGCAAGGAGGGACCTGGAGAGGGTGGGCTGCATCCATGGGAAGTGCAGGGGTGCCAGAGGTGTCTGTGGTGTGTCACAAGAGTAACTGAATTTTTGGGAATAACTGAGTTAATTGTTAACTGTTAACAGAATTGAGTTAACAGTGCCTAATTAGGGACCAGGAGATGGTTAATGATTACACAGCATCGTAGCTGAAGAAATGAAATTTTAAAATTCATTTTTAAGGGGAAGAGATTTCTTCTCAACAGCCTTATGTGCATATCAAACTACACTCACACTTTATTTCTTGGTATCATCTATTCTTTAACAAAGAAATGGACCTGATCAGCCTTGGTGTTTTTTAAGTGCTTGGAGAGCCATCAGCTGGATTGCTCTTTCTAGAGATGGTGTGTGTGAGGGTTTGCCTCTCCAGCTCAGTCCTGCCCTGCTGTCCTCTCCTTCTGCCTCTCCTGCATTTTGAGGTTCCTACTCACCTTCCTTCCCTCATCTGGCAGAGTCTTCTCTAGGCTCTGCACAGAGACATCTTCTCATCTCCCTGTGTAATTTCAACAACAAACATTAGTTCAGGCTTATCCTTCTCTTAGTCAGTTAACAGATTCACTTCTCTTCTGTAGTACTTAAATCTACTTTGACCAGCCTAAACTTTTGCTCTGAATATTTTGCCTTTTTAAAAAATAAAATGTTACAAACAACTCAGGCTTATTATATCTGAAGCAGAGCTCTTATTCTCCTGTCACTCCTCAACTCTTTTGTCTAATTTTTTCAAGCTTTACAAAAGTTGTCACACTGCTGACTCTTACTGATAGTCAGAGCCTCAGCATAGTCTTCAAGCAGGCTTTTCTAAAGCCTCACATCCAGTTTCTGACCAGGGACTCCTAAGCTGAGGTGCTGAAAAAGCCCCACTCCTAGGTCACTGCCTGGCACTCCTGCAGAGGTTGCTGGCTCTGTATGTCCTGTTGGACAGGACATCTCTGCTCCTCAGCTACAGCACTGCAAGTGATAGAGGGCAAGTGCACATCCCAGGTGAGCAGAGAGACAGAGGAAATGACAGTGTCTCTCTCAGCTCATCCTCCTAAATGCCCTCAAACACAGCAGTATCATGAGTCTTGCAGATCCCACTTGCATCTATCCCATCTTCAGGACACAGCCTTTCTCCTTTCCTTTCTGTTCTGAAGCTTTGAAGTCATCCCTTCTGCCCTTGACAAAGTCTTGCTGTGCTTGTATTTATTACAAATTTCATCTCTTGCACCTATTGTCCTTCCCTTTGTCCTTACTGTCACTTTTTGCATCTCTTCCACTAATTTCTTTATCTTTTTCTTTATGAAATGGAAAATCAGCTTTTTCACCTTGGGGGCTCCTTCCCACTGCTTATCGGTCAGGTTTGAGAGATGGATCCACTGCAGATCATCCTGCTAACAGCTTCTGTTGCCTAAGTTTTATAGTGGGTGGGGGGAGGCTTCTCACAGATGCTGTAAAACCACCCTTGTTGTCTTTCATAGCTCTTACTGTAGAGACAACTTAGACAACTTTGAATTTCAGGTTAAAAAAAAAAAAAAGGAATGGTATTATCTCCTTTCATGTGCATGTGGTTTGTCTGCACCTGCCTCTTGTCTTGTAGCTTGCAATTTAAATGGAAAATCTTACACTATGCATAAACCTACTCATTTGATACATCTTGTCACCTCTAAAATAGCACAGATGAAAATAAATTATGTTTTGGCTTTGACTTCTTTTGGAGTCTTGGATGGGAATGCTGGTTCTGACCAGCTGGCTGAAGATCCACCTTGTAGATATTTCCCTAATTCACTGATGTTTAAACCAAAATGCTCCTTAATGTGGATTTAGCACTCTAGAATTAACCCTTTGCATTTCTGCCATTGAATACCCCAACACTTGCAAAGCTATAGTCTCTTCCCGTGGAGGAGCAAAGCTTTGCTTTGGCTTATTGGTCATCTTGCCATGCATACATGAGTACTTTCCTGTGGTGACAGCAATCTGACAGGGTCATTGTTATCCTACAGGCCCAGGGAGAGCTGGATATAGACATTATTACTTATTCCCTCAAGAACAGCAAACATGTTTTTAAAGGCAGTGAAAATTTGCATTAATTTATGGTTCTCCTTCTGTGCACATGCCCTGGGTCAGGCTGCTTGTGAGAAAACAAGGTTTGCAACCCCTTTCAAGTTTCCACTGGTGTTAAGCTAATGTTTATTTTTAGTAAACTGTATTTCAAATTGTGCTTTTAAGAATCCTTTTGCAGAGCCTAGCACAACAATTTCAAAATGTTTTCTCCTTCTGAACTTTTTATTAACAAATATAAAGGATCAGTGTAACTAGTTATGCTGTATTTCACTGATAAGTTTCAAAAGTATGGGTCCAGCTCAAGAAATGGTAAGGATTACAAGCATTCATCTCAGTTGATTTTTTTCTCCCTGTGCTGCTGCTAACTACCCAGCCTTGGAAAGGCTGTGTGGATACTCCTTCAGGGGCAGGCCTTTTCTGCTGCACTGTGTGAGTGCCCCCTGCACCCACACATGGTTTCCTTTTCTTCCTTCTCAAAATCCTTCCCTTTGAGTGCTTATCCAGTAAGGCCAGTTGCCAGATAAAGCACTGTCAGCCTCTTTTGATAGGTAATAATTCTGAAACACTCTTCTCCATTCATAGTGGGGTAGTCCTGCATGGTTGTTTCACTTTTGCTTGCCTGCAGCACAGGTACCTCTGTCCCCACCCCAGACCCCTCCTCCTCCCCAGGCAGACAAGGATATGTCATTTCCATTTGGTGCTGCATGTCAGTTTTTGGCCTCTGTTTTAAAGTCTTCATTTTTGTTTCTTTCAATTTAGGATGATACTTACTTCACAGGCTGTAAGAAGCTTATCTTTAATTCCTTGCGGTCAGTTTTCAGTCTGAAATGATTTTTTACAGTATTCTCATAAGTGCCCATCGAGGTATTTTCAACTGACAAAAATGTATTTAAAAAAATAAATTCAGACATTTCTTGCAGCATTTAAGAAATTCCAAGCCTTTAAGGTTATGCATAATGTTTGCAGAGCATGAACACTTCTGGTGAAAACCCCTAACAGGCTTTGAGCTGCATTATCCTAAGCTGAGAGCTCCCAGTGTTGCCTTGTGTGCAGTGTGTTGTGTACAGGATGTTGTTCAGGCCCTGAGATCCAGGAGACCAGGGACATCTAATGCACAGGGAAGGAGGAGTTTTCCACCTTTGGGGAAATACTCTGCTTTACCAAACATCTCCAAAAAGGATACATTGAGGAATGGGACACTGAGGGCAGAGCGGTTCAGCTGCCTTGTGGTGTGGTCATGTTAGCATCTCCTTCACCTTGGCTCTCTTAAAGGTTTCAGAAGATCCAGTCCATGGCCTTGTGGCTCAGGGGAGTGAGTGGTAACTTTACCACTTTTGCTATGCTCTTGGCAGGGTTTATGGTATTATGGGGAGGTTGTGTTGAGGGCTCAAACACACTGCTGGGTGAAATAGTTCAAACAGCATCTATAACCAGGCATGAACGGAGAAATGAAGTCAAACCTCAGGAGTGAGAAGCTGCTGTTCTTTGTGATCCCCAACATGGAAGCTGGAAAGCTGTACAGGGTTCCACGGTGCACCTTTGAGTTTGCAGCCCTTCAACACAGAGGCTGTTTTCAGACAGGCATAATCCTGCTCTTGTGACTTTTGTCACAAGATAGCCGTTTCAAAGGGGAGATAGCAGAGAACACACCTGGTGTTCAGTATCTGTTCACACCTGTTTCAAAGGGGAGATAGTATCTGAACACACCTGTTCCAGTATCTCGTGATACTGGAAGGGATTCAGCCTCCTGGTCTTTGGGGCATGAGACAGTCTTTAAACACATTTTAGGCAGTACCCTGAGAAGGTTCTGTCTGTGCGCCTGCAGCAGCTTGTACTGTCTTCTGGCCACCCAGTCTGGTCTGTGAGGAAAACCAGGGTGCACCAGGTCAGCAGTGACCTTTCCAAAGGGAAAAGGTCAGGCTCATGTGAGCTCCTGCATCCTGACCTTCCCCTGTCAAGCTCCCCTTTCGTGCAGTTCTTTCCAAAGGTTTCTCTCCATGACCTGCCTGCTCAGGTTAACCTCTACTTTTCCTCAGTACTTTGTACCTTATTTCTCCTTCTCCACACTGAGGAACAAGAGAAGGAATTTGACATATTCCATGTCACTTTGAGCATCAAAAACTCCCACTTGATTCATCTCTCCCATAAAGCATTAATGAAAGTGTTTAAAGGTAACAGCCCTGCTGCATGACCCACCTGCTCTGTTCTGAAGGAACAGTGCTGTAGTTTAAAATGGGAGGAAAAAAACCCAGCAAGGAGATGAGAAGGCCAGGGTGACAGCTGCTGAAGTTGAATCATAATGTTTTCATCAGAAGCCAGCATTTTAGGTGCTGCTCATAGTTAATCACATTCAACCTGAGGATGTGCTGTTACAGCTTTGTATAGCTACCAGCTAAGACTACCCAAGAGGCTGGAAGGAAAAAATCAGGAGTTATATTAGAGGTGTAAGCATTATTTTATAGTAGCTGTAGAAAGAAAGCAGCAAGCAATTAATTTGTGTGAAGAATATAGATAATTAGTTTCTATAGTTTGCGTGTTTGAAGAGTAATGTTTAGTCATGCATCTCTACAGCACAAACTGGCACATTCTTAAGATCATGTTTGCTTTTGTAACGTCCTTCAGTCTGTCACAAAATAGTCCTGTATTCTGTTGGTACTCTGTTTCCAAATTTAGGAGTATTTCCTCCCAAACATATGTGCATGATGTAGTGTGTATGTCCACAACAAAGAAAAGGAAGCAGATGACTTGTGTTCAGTAGAGTGGTTGTTTTGAGCTGGAACTGCTGCAGGCTCCCCGTTGCAAAGAAATGAGCCTGTCCATTCGTTCAGGAGCAAAGCTGCTGTCATGACTGTACTGATCCTGTGTCCAGTCTTTCTGCAGAGTCTTGAGTAGAGAAAGACACAATCTCCTCCATCCTTCACAGCCTGTCTCACCTTTCCTCACTGTAGTGATAGTGTGCTGATCAATTCCTTCATGGCATGTGGGATCTCAGTTCTTATCAGTGGAAGAAAGAGGACACTGGGTGGGAGTTGATGGAAAGATCCAGGTGGGTTCCTGCTGGGTGGTGCTTGAGTATAAATTAGCAATGTGTGTGCCTGAGCTGCCACATGACATGGGTGGATAGGACATGCAGAATCACATGGAGGCAAAGATCAGTGGAGTTGCTGTTGCAAAGGAGATGTGAGAGAAATGGTTGAGTAAGAGTCCTCTAGAAAGTGTAAGAGATTGTTCCCTAGGTGTGACAACTTTGATACAGCAACTTCACAAGGGTTTTGTTCCAGTTTTAGAACCAATTCTTGTGTTTTGTCCTGATCTATGGCCTCAAAGTGATTTCAGTGGCCTGTGATTTCAGTGCTGAGGTGCAGTCTTAATGTCATGCTCTGTACTGTCAGATTGTCCAGACAGGAATCTCGAGTATCCTTGCATCCTTGCAGTCTTTTATTGCTGAAGATGCTCTAAAATCCCTCAGTGGTTTACAAANTTTTTTTTTTTTTTTTGTGCATTGAAAATTTCCATGTTACTCACAGCAGATTTGAAACCCTTTTTTCCCCATTCTGCTTTCAGATTCCATTGGTGGGTCATTTTCCACTTCCTCCCACCGATGCCACCACAAGCAGAAGCACTGTCTCCCCATCCCACAATGTGGAACTCTACCCATCAGCCCTCTGCTTTTCCATCCTCACACGAAGGGATCCCAGATCATCATGGACACAACACAGAAGGTGGTGAAGCGCCAGGCTAGCTTCTGCAATGCCATTACCTTCAGCAACAGGCCCATTGTTATTTATGAACAAGTCAGGCTTAAGGTGAGTAAATTATACCTTCTCTTTTTGCCATGGGAGCAGCTGAGAATGAATGCTGGGGTGTCCCAGGCTTTGGTGCTTGCAGCAGATCTTTAGTCCTTCCTTAAAAAGCATGGTAGTCTGATCTTGGCCTTAAAGATCTGCAGTCTTCATTGGTACCTCTGCTTTTGTCACTGTGGTTCTTGGAGCCTTAGGTACAGACTGCTGTAGAAACTGAGAACAAAAGGGAAATCCACCTTCCAGAAATACTTACATTGATGTTAGACAAGTACAAGAGATTAAATTGAGATCACTTGGAAAGCCAGGAGATAAGAGGCCAAAAAGGACCTAGAAGTGAAGGTTCTTGCTCACATGCTTGGCAGGAAAAACAAAAGAGTTTGGAGGAGAGGATGAAAGGAGCAGTCAGTTGCTGTCTAAGAAAAGGACATTTCTGGCAGTCTGCTGATGGCTTTGTTGAATCAGTCCCCTGATAGCATTAAGATCAGAGGAGAGAATATTGCAGCGATCACCTTTTCTCTCTTGTACAGGCTGATTTCAATTCCTTTGTGTCTGTGGTAGCCTGGAGGATGGAGTTTGTATCCCTGGTACCATGTCATGCTGCAGCTGGCATAGGAAATCCAGCTCCTCTAAAACAACATGCCTCCATGAACTCCAGGAGCCACTTTCTGATGAAGAAACTCTTCCATGTCCCTAGGAACTGAAGCACTTTTCAGATTATCAACACCTTAAGGAGCCTGAGACCCTTGAAACTTCATTCACAGATACTTTCCCATCCTTATGCCTTCTTTATGAGACTGTGTTTTTCTGTTCATAGCCGATTTCACGCCTTTATTGGCCCAAAACAGGTCATCTTCTTTGGCACTTTAGTTCATGGCACACATGAATGATCTGACTGCAGATCCTTCACTTGTGCAGAAGGAGTTTTCCAGAAGGTTTGTCAGCATATAGATACCCAGTTTGAATGATCTTGCTGTTGCTCATTTCTAGAGGTCCTGGAGTGCTGAGTCCTACAGCAGCCTTCCCTGCCTCTTTCCTCACAGCCAGCAAAGCAGCAAGGAATGAGGGACATGCTTCTTTTTGGAAATGTATGGAGATTTCAGGCTCAGGCCCAGAGATAGAAAATCCCCACTACAGGTTTTTTGTGCTTCCTGTGGAGGTCTTACTGCTTCTATCCAGGCTGGAAGCCCAGCAGAATCTCTCACATTGCCTAAAGAGATTTTTCCCATGTTGGCCAGCAGTTTGGACAAGCAACTGCAGCAAATAATCTGGGAGGAGATGAAAGCAGCATTTCATTTTTGAAGACACCATCAAATATTTGAGTGGATTTAATGGTTTAGGCAGAGGTTCTGCATTATTTCTTCCTCATTCTGAAACAAGGTAGCTATCTCTGGAAATTCACACTTGTTTATCTCTGTGTATTTGAGGATTTTAGCTTGCATAATGTATGTGAAGGATATGCATGCAAATCTGCACAAGAGATTTATGAGCCAAGCTCTTGCTGACTCCAGTGGGAAGGTCTCATGGGAGTAATCAATAAGCTTTAGCAGAACTTGTGCTCTAGGGAGGGATGAAATGGGAAAGCATCCTTGCTTTTGTATGATACATCCATCCTGTAAGTGCCTTGCTATTGTTTGTGCTTGTGGAAAACAGCATCTTAGACCTTCTTACCAGCCACAGACTAACCATGACCCAGTCATTCAGGTCCTGTAAGATCTAGACTTACACTGGAAAACTGAGGGCAGAATTAAGGAGATTTCATTCTGTTTATTACCTATTACATCTCAGGTTTTATTCTGACATTATTTTGCAGCTCTGGGAATATGGAGATATGGCTGTCAAGCAGAGACAAATGCTCCAGTATGGTTTCTTCCTTGTAATTTGGGGCATTGCTAGGAAGTATATTTCTCAAAGATGGCATAAGGCAGTAAAGATCAAGAGCCTGGGTGTGTGAAAGCAGCAATGGTTTAGCAGTTTGGATGTTGATTCTGTATTTTCCTTCCCTTCTGGTACCCAGTGGACCTCCCAAGCTTTTCTGCTAGCAGTGGCTGCTGAAAAGAGAATTTGGTCCATCATTAACTGTTGCCTTTTTTAGCAAAACTGTGTAGCCTTTGTCCAGCTGTGTCTAATTCTTGGCAGGCTTTATACTTGATTTTAATTTGGATATTAGTTTGCCTGTGGTCAGACTGTATTGAGAACTGTTTATAGGTGCTGATTAATACATGGAACATGTGCAGCCCCAATTACCATATGAATATTTACTTCATGCTGCCTGTGAAGTATTGGCAAGAGACTGAATTGTACAAATGACAATGAGGCCATATTTATCTTAGGCCCAAAAGCTTTTAGAGCTTGCAGTAAATTTGCTGCAAAAAATAACCCAGGCTTCTTCTTGGAGTGTGTCTATTATGTTTCCCTATTTTGTCATGTGCATACCCTGTTAACCCCTCTTCTACTGGGGGCATGGTGGTGCCATCCCACCCTGGCCAGATATATGAAATAGCAAATCTGCTTCAGTCCTTTTTAGTGTCATCCCAGTATCCACCCTGCAAGCAGAAGCTTCCCATGGCTCCTGGGACTGAGGTCAGTGCTCAAGTGTTTCATGTAAACAGTTTAGGTGCCTGGGTGGACTGAGTAGGGATAAAGAGCAGCACACCCTTAACTGAAAAATTGTCTGCTGATAACTTTTTTCTGGGCTCTGAGTTATTTTATCTGATACTTTACTTAAAAAACAGAAATCTCTAGGCTTTGAACAATGTCTTTGTGATTATTGTGACTCCAAGGGCACATATTCCAGATTTGCCTTGGAGAAGAATATGTAAAAGGAAAACACAGTATTTACAAATTTGATTAGCAGGGTATTCAGAGAAAACGTCTTGTAGAATTCCTTGGTGAAAATTCTATGCATCCAAGCTGGGACATGTGGGGCTGCTGCCAGGCTTCTGAGAACAAAGTCCTGCAGTCCTGGACAGTTCAGTCTCTGTCACTGCCATTCATCTGAGCCATTAATGCTTTGGCAGAACATGAAATTACAGAAATGCAATGAGTTTTGTGTGACATCTGGTAGGTGGTAGCCCTGTACCTATCCATGCTTCTGCTCTTGTCCTGTGGCCAGCAGTGGAATTGCTTGAGGCTGCCGAGGCACTGATGGAAGATGATGATCTCAAGGGCTCTTGTGTTTTCTGCAGGTTCAAAGTGTGAACAGATACAGTGACTGTGTGTCAGCTGGCATGCAGGAACTGCCCTGGACCCACATCAGGGTTGGACCCAGCATCCTTAGGTCTTTCTTGTCATGGTCTGGATGCTGACAGGCTGAGCCCTTTGAGGGGAACAATTCCTAGCAGGTTCCTATTCAAACAATAAAATGAGAGGAAAAACTTCATCAAGGACATCATCTGAGGACCATACTAACTCTGGAAGTCTCTTTACTTCCATGGGAAGAAAAAAAGACCTTATAACTAGGTAGTTATTCCAATGTGCTGCATGTGTTTAGGACCTGCTGCCTGCTTCCCACAGATCCCCTACTGGCCAGGGCTCAGTTCTTGTGAGTACAAGTTGATGACTTGTGAGTAGAAGCTGATGACTGTGATCCTTTGTCCTGCTGTTTGTCAGGTGCAGAAGAATGGGTATGACACATGAACCATTCCAAAAACCACAGCAGATGTTCCTGACCCCAGACACACTGAGTAATTGCATAGTGACAAGTTAGGGAGTAGTTATGCACAACGTATTTCGCAAAACACCATTCACAGCTGAAATAAGTAGGTTTTGCCAGTCATAAGAGAACATCTATTGTTGCCTCAAATTTTTGTATTTTGTATTTAATGAAGTCAGATACTCTATATTGTGCTTTCCCACACACAAGTTCTCTGCTGCAAGGCTATGATTTCAATGTGTCATTCAGTGTGACAAATTAAACAAGGGAAAGACTGTCTTTTACTTGCCTGAGCAACCCAGAAAACCCTGTGGTGGTAACTGTGATTCTGGAGCTTTTCTCTCAGGTCATGAGAGATCCCATCATCTGAGCACCATGTGGGAAGAGCTCTGCTGAGATAAAAGGTCTTGTCACCATTTTTGGCACATTTTATGAGAGGGTTATTCTTAGGCCGAAAGGAATTACCCTAGAAATAGAAATGAATCATCATGCAGTTGTAATTAAATTTCACCTATCCACATAGATTTAAATTGATTTATTTGGTTTTAAATATGGGCATTGTATCCTAAGTGTGCAGTAGCATCGCTGTGTGCAGCTGAAAAAGCTACAGCAGAGTTTGTTGGGTAAAATGTTTCCTAATTCTGGTGGGGTTGTCTGCATGCTGGCCACCAGTGTTTGATGCATAAAGCCTGTAGTGTGTAAGTTGATGTTCAAGTGCCCAGTGCTGTCATTGCTGCTGTTGCCTTTGCAGATCACTAAAAAGCAGTGTTGCTGGAGTGGGGCTCTTCGACTCGGCTTTACCTCCAAGGACCCGTCGAGGATTAACCCTGACACTCTGCCTAAGTATGCGTGCCCTGACTTGGTTTCCCAAAGTGGGTTTTGGGCCAAGGCTCTGCCAGAGGAGTTTGCCAACGAGGGGAACATCATTGCCTTCTGGGTGGACAAGAAGGGACGGGTTTTCTACCGGGTGAACGACTCGGCTGCCATGCTCTTCTTCAGCGGCGTGAGGACGGCAGAGCCCCTCTGGGCCCTGATCGATGTCTATGGGCTCACCCGTGGGGTGCAGCTCTTAGGTGAGTACCTGGGCCCAAGCACTGAGGTGATGCTAAGCCAGCCCTGACAAAGGGCCAGCCTGACACTGCCTGTCCCCTCTTTGTGCTGGGACAAGTACAGGGAAAAGCTCTCCTTCCTCCCCAGGGCATCTCAGGACCTCAGCCTGGATCAGTGGATGTTTGAAACTTATCTTGTAAATATAACATCAGTGGGAGGTGGGAAACAGCTTCTACAATGTAGCACTAGAAGCCATCTCTAAGTGAGTGGATTTCTGCTCAGAGGTGTAGTTCTATCAGAGAATAGCCTGGAGTGTGTCATATACCTCATAAGACTTTATTTTTAATCATCTTGTCCTTTCCTTGTGCCAAAATGGGGAGGGGCATTTTATGTACTACAGTTAAATCCTTCCTGGATGGCACTGTTATAATTTTCTGTCAGGTTTAACGGACAGATTTGAAACATGACTATCTTCCAAATTACCTGAGAGAATCTGTGGCTAGTTTTTTCCAGGATGTTGCTTCCACAGAGGAGTTTGATTTGTCCTCTGAAGCCTGAAGGTTGCATATACAATTGGGGTTGGAGGTTGAGGAGTGCTGAGTGCCTGTGTCTTCTGCCATCCTCAGGTGACATGAAGATACTTTGGCATTTGTGAGGACTCAGTCCAAGATGTGCAGGCTGTCAAGGTTTGGGCTATTTGAGTTTATACATTTTAGAAAAACTGAAAAGAGCCTCTGAGGACTGAGGTTGCTGGGGGACCAGGAGTCAGCACACAGCCTTAGAGTTGGCTTTGCTGGGAGACAAATTGCAGAACTTCTCCATGTAACAGTAGTTTCATGGGTCTTCTTTTCACCATGGAAAAGGTTAGATGGTACCTTCAGGAGTTGAAGTTCCTTCTGAAGATGAGATGAACTGAGGCTGAGAGAGATCCTGGCTTTTTCCTGCCATGCAGCCTGTTAATCTCTGTTAAAGAGACAGTTTCATGCTGTATATCAAAAACTTCAATTAAACTTCTTTCTGACAGTTCTGCCTCCTTTCTGCAGTCTGTGCTGTATTAAAAAAATATGGTGGCAGGACTACCCATAGCAACCAACATAGCAAGGAAGAGGAACATATGATCAGGAGATGAAGAAATGAGACTGACCTTGTTGCAAAAACTCCTGGTCCAAGATTGCACAAGGCAGAGGAATTGAAGAATTTCTCAGCAGCTTTTTCTTTTTTTAGGTGCAGAAAGATTTATCTTTTGTTGTGAATCAGCTTGAATTAGAGCCACTAGGCAACTGTTCATAGGCCGAGGTGGTGATATTTGAACTGGGATGGAGAATTTGGGCAAGTGTCATGCCAAGAGTTCAGTTAGGAAGAGCTTACAAATGACTCCAAGTCCTACGGGTGTTTTTGTGAGATTTGGCTCCTCAGGACTACTCTGCCTGATTAATGAGGGTCTATAACTCTGGATTATGTGTTTCCTTTCAAAACACCCGAGAAATCATTTCCTATCCATCATCTGCCCCTGCACTGTCCTAGCATCTTCCACATCCCCTTTCACAAGGAAAATGTGACTTCTGCCAGCCACTGCCTTACCTCTAGTCCAAGGGACTCCTGACTCTTTGGTGGGTATGAAGTCCCTGAATGAAGCAAGCAGCTTCTGAGTTTACACAGTTGGCGTGGAGTATTTATAGCTTGTTCCAGCAGCCTTCAGCAGGCTTTAAGCCTGAAACTGTGCTGAAACGGCTTCCATCCGAGTCTTCTCCATTTCCATTCATTATTAAACAGCACTAGAAGTCAGAGAAGGGAAATCATCAGCTGTGTTGCCCCTGGATCCTATAGACATTCCCGTTACTATGCTCTGCATGCCTGCTCTAGTGTAGCAGACCACACACATAGCACAGGACAACTTGCCAAAAAACTCCCGGGACTTGACAAATGAATTTCATAGCTTAGCTTCAAACATATGGTTGAATTCAGCCTGGTATGGCATGCAGGGCATCTGATGGAGGCTGGGGATGCTGGAGCAGTATGTTGAACAGAAGAGCCTAGCATTTCAGATTCCAGTTCAGTGATTTATTGCCCCCGAACTCCAAATATGTTCCTTGTTCTTAAGTCTCACTATTTTCTCAATGTTTGTAAGGTTACAGGGTCGAACTGCACCTCTGCACAGTCTCCATTTGCTTTTATGTGTAAGAATCTGACCAAAAATTTTACCATTTCTGGCATCTCTCTGTTTATTGCAGAATTACTCCCTCCGCACTCCCAGTGGTGTAACTTCACTTCCAAAATGAGACTTGCCAGAGGAAAGACCTGTAGCAGTAATTCTTGTGTCACTGCAAGATCTAAGCTCTGCAGGGAAATGGACAGTGTGCATTTATGTTCCCAGAAGTGACAACATCCAAAACTTCAAATTTTTATTTTGCTTACGTGCATTACACTGGCAAATCACTTCCAGCCCAAATAAGGAACTCATTAAACAGGGTAATGACTAAGGCTAGTGACACTGTTTCTGTCTTGCATATCTAATAAAGAAAGATTTGAATGAAGGGAGACCCAAAGCCTGTGAGAGTTAAATGAATTGCCAGAGCAAAAAATATCATCTGCCATCAGCCTTGTTACCCAGCTCAGTCCTGCCTCTCTCTCTAGCTGCATCACAGGCATTGCACAATATTCTGGCATCACTAAAAAACAGCTGGTTTGTACCTTAATTTTTCATTTCTTTTTGCTTATGGCTCTACCCACAGCATCAGCCTTACTGACAATTACCCATGTGTCAGCACTGCTGTCACTACACAGGTGCATGTGGCTGTCACAGATGTTCCTGGGTCTGACTGTCCTTGCTGTGTGCTCCAAGGCAGAGCCCTTTAAGCAGCTTCTTTGCCAGCTGGGTTTTGAAATGAACCAGGTGAAAAAGGCTTGCATGGTCCACTGCACCGGAGCCAAGGGGGTTGGAACTGGGCTGGGACCATGGTTTGCCTGTCACTGCTGCAGTGATTCAAAAGGAGAGCCTGGTTTAAATCCACCTTGAGGTGGCTTCAGCAATGAGGTTCACTGTGTGCTGACTGTCACAGGTGAGAGGCTGCTCCTTGCTCTCCTCTACCCACGTTACAGAGATGAAAAGGCCTAAATTCAACCCAGGAATCTGGTCTCCTCTGACCACAGGGTCTCAGCTGGTTTTCTGCCACAACGTACAGGAGTCTGTGGCAATGGAGTGCATGAGTATTCTGTGTTTTAGGGCATGAGTTTCAGTGTAGGTGCAGGCTTACATGACCTGTAAACATGCCCTTATACAGTGACTCTCCTGCTGACATGCTCAGCTTGCAGGCAGGATGGTTTACAGCTCTGCTTTCCTTTTTGGGCAGCTAGTTTTGCACAAGTGCACTTTTACATTCCAGGATAATTTAAAGTAATATTTACTAAAAATGTGGCTTGTCCTTATGTTATCACTTCAACATACACACATGCTCATTCACACTTTTAAAAAGAGTCCGAGAAAAATGGAATATAAGCAATCTGCTGCCTTGCTGCTATAATAAAGCATCCAAAAAAGAAAGGAAAGGCCCAGCTGTTTAAATTCTGTAGTCTTCAAAGCCATGGAGGAAGGGTGGCAGCTCATGGGAACCAAGTTGTTGTCTCACACTAACCTGCTTCTTTCAAGCACTGGGCTTGAGCCTGGCATGAACACTTTCCATGGGTTCACTGCAGGACAGCAAGGTTGGCAACTTCCCTCAGTGCCATGTGCATGATGAGTGTTCTCAGCATTTTCCTCTACCTTTGGTGGGAGTTTACAGGTTTGCCTCTCCTATATGGTGCTTTTTTGAAAATCACAACTTTTTTTGTTTATTTTTGAAAATCCCCCCATTTTTTGGGCAGTGACATTGCAGCACAGCATTGCAGAATGGTTAAGATGGGAAAGGCCCTATGAAGATCATCTAGTCCTACCACCCAGTGTCTTTTCTTCCAAAGCACAATGCAGGTGCTCTAAAAGTACAGAAAAACAGGGCTGCAAAACAGTTTTGATTCCAGCATACCTCACTACTCATCCTGTGTTTTCAGTGGGGTAATGTGAGATACAGTCTGCTCATTTTCTTTGGTCCCATTCTTTGCTAGTATCAGAAACCCCTTTACTGTTTATTACTCTGTTCACACGCTTCTCCCATCCATCAGTATTTTCATTCATGCAGTGCTTCAGATTATTCTTGGTCTTTTACCAACATTATCTTTGAAAATCAAGGATAATTTTATTTAGATTGGCACACTGAGAGGCACCTGTTAAAAGCTAAGTCTCACCACATCTTGTAAATATAAAATATGTGAAAAACTAGTAAGACCTTGCAACACTGGAAAATTTAAAATGCATGTGGTTTGAATGTGCATATTAGATTTACCTGAAGTAGAAAGACATATAGTGTAAATATATATTTCAGTCATAAATATATGTACAGATCCTAGGAGAATAAAATGGAAGTTCTGTAAATTGTATTAGATATTTGAGAAATCTTTTCTTTCACTAGATCCTCTTCCTAGCTTCTTATTGTTTGATGTTTGCAAAGTATCTAAGTCAAAATGTGAACTGATCCTGGATGGAAATGTACCCGTCTTACCCCTCAAGCTGGTGTCTCTTTGACAAGGAAGTTGTACATTTTGTAGGGAAAGAATGAAATGCTTTTCTTTCTTCATGCCTGTCAGTTCTTACGTAGTTTGAATCTCTAGCTCCTGGCCACCTTTAGAAGAAACATTAAAAAAGCCTCAAATGAGGTAGATTTATGGACAAATTTCAGGTGTTAATGGCATAAGACTGATGATAAATCTAATTTATTGCATGCATCTGCAGTTCTACTGTGTGGTTATTACTATTTTATTTTCCAAGTGCAAAGCTTATTTTCCATTGCCCAGGGGAATCCATTTTGTTGTTATTCTGACACGTGCAAATAAGCAGACTGATGTGCTGGGAATGCTTTGCACTAAACAAAATTGGATAATCAGATATGACTGCAGTGTATTTTTATAGGGTATTGTTGAAAGTGGAAGCTATAAACAATTAATCCTTTTTGTGGAAGTCTGTGACTATCTGATGGAAAAGCATAATAAGTGCTTAAACAGAGTCCTACTTAATGAAGGCAAGATACACAAGACCTGCAGCCAGTCAGTTGTTTTTGTTTTTCCCCATCTCCTAAGGGGAGAGAGAATTTAAATTGCTCATAAAGTTTTATTGTCTGTAGCTGTTGTCTCTATGGCAGCTGGAGGAAGCTCTCTAACACAGCTGAAAATGTGAAAACAGTTTAATAAATAGCTCATTTCTTTCCATTTTAATTAATCCCTGCTTTGCCTTAGCAGTTTTGGAGGGAAGTGTTTTTCCAGATGCAATCGGCACCCAAAGTTATCCCAAGGATCCAGGCAGCATCTTGTGCTTGAGGGTTTGTCTGTCCTCCAGCTCTGCCTGCTTAGGTTGTGACAATGAGGCTGCCCTTTCAAGCAAGCCAGAGCTCCTCTTGGCCATGTGAATGCAGTGGGGGTTTCTTCTCTTTGTGATTGACTGTCAGATGGCAAACACCAAATAAGTCAGAACAGGCAGAAGCCAAGTGAAATAAGGTGTCTGAGGGATCAGCATTTCAGGCTTCACCAGGTCTGGGTGAGGTGTTGAATTACGAAATTGCACAGAGGCTCTGCAGGTTACTGATACTTCCTCAGTGTTGCATGTCAGAAAACCTGATGCTTTCACCTGAAGTATCTTTGCCTTACCAAGAACTCCTGGAGAGAAAGGCATTGCCACAGGTGCACAGAAAGGACAAAATCTGATAATGTGCTATAGGGCACTTTATATCCACAAAATGTTCACATCAGCATCAGGAGAGCCTGCAAGGGTATCTGTGTAGGAATAAATTTAAAAGGGATTAGTCTGGCTTTTATTTCCCAGGCTGGGAAAAATGGAGGCTGCTACAGGACAAAACGACCAGTGGAAAAACACATTATGTGCTATGAAGTTTCTTTAGTTCTGGTAAGCTGAAATATTGTTCATAACACAGGCAAGAAGGGCCACTTTACCCATAAAATCCCAAGGAAACATGAAAACTCTGACAGTTGTAAGTGGTGTTTATGCTATGGGTATGTTTTAGTTCAGATGCTGACACTGCAAAGATAGGCCCCTATGTTAAAGTGGAGCCTTTACATTAAATATCTGCTGTGATGATTGATTTGGCTGTTGCTCTAAGGAGGTAAATGTTGCTGGTTTACACTAAGGAGTTTATCTTGCCTTTGCTATGTGTTGGAAGTTTGGCCAGTAGAGTCTGGAAACAGTGGTTCCAGTTAAAAAGCTTTTGACTTTATTTTACTTCTACTAGAGGTGTAAACTACTTGAATAATTGTATGTATACTGAATTGATTACACAGCTATAGTTAGTTACAGACATTTCTAGCATGGACAGGGCCTTACAGAATAATAATCCACCACTAATGGAGCATTGTATTCTTTTGAGAGACATTTCAAAGAATTCCTTATGTTAGCAAAGATTTTAGCTTTCTGATTTAAACCATTAGGATATTTATGCTGCCTTTTTTTAAATGCACTCTATTAACTGATACTTAGTGCCACATATAATTGCATTTTACTTAGTTTGTCTAATATAGTTCCTTTTCAAAAATCTGTAAGTAATAGGTGTCTTTAAAAAAAAGGGGTAGAGAGAATATGCTGGGAAAGGAAATTAATCTTTGCAGCTTCCTTAATACCTTTCTCAATTCAGCCAAATAGTTTAAACTGTTCAGACCTTGGGCTGTAATGCTGAAAGCTAATTCCTCTTCATTCATAAAGCTATAGCTTGACAAAGAGAGTGCATTTGGAGCTGGGGGTAAGTTTTGGATGTGAATTGAGTGATCTGTTAAAAGTAAACTTATTGTGCTAATCTTGCAGTTCAAGCTATTGCAGCTGTTCCAGCTGTGGAGGCCCTTTTCCCTAAGCCTGTATGACAGATGACAGCTAAACACTGCTAGAATAATAAAACTAAACACTGTCTCTGTGCAGTAAATCTCTGCTGGCCTGAGATAGCACTTTGTCATTTCAGTGTCTAATTGGCTTCATGGCTGCTGAATATGCAATTTACCACACAGAGGATGTGAATTTGTTACTCCTGTAGGTGTCTGGGTTATTAAAAAAGTTTGACACCTTTAATAAAATAAAATTGGGGTTTCCATTAATATCAACAACAGAGCTAAAAGTGAGGTTGCTCTGTAGTCCAGACTCCTCCTTTCTTTTTTTCCCCAAGCTGCATAAGCAGAACAGTTGTTGAGCTCAGCACAGAAGTCCTTACCTATAGCCCAACTTTGCTCTCAGTTTTGCCAGCCTAAACTTGTAGCTGCCTGTGGAGTCACTGTGAGTTTACACTGTGAGCAGAGTCTAGTCCTGCTTTTTTGCTCACTCATCCCTTATTTTTGGCCAAACACTGAGCAGCAGAAGCTTCTCCAGACCTTGTCTGGCTTATCCTGAAGAAAACAAAACATGTTGACTGTGCTGATTTTTGAAGCTGTGCTGATTCAAGCCAGAACTTCACAGAATCATAGAATGGCTTGGGTTTGAGGGGACCTTAAAGTTCTAATCCCACTGGCATGGGCAGGGATGCTGTTCCCTAGATCATCTTTAGTCATGCTGAGCTATTACTTCTCTTCTGAAGGTTTTCCACTTGTGTTGAATCCAGACCCAGTTTTGGTGCAGATGTTACATCAGTTTTGCTTGTGATGCAGCTGATCCTGCAAGGTGCTGTGCTCAGTGAGAGCCTGGACTCTTCTCTCCTGCTCAGGTGTTTAGGAAAATCTCAATCTCACATTCTTCCATGATGCTCTCTTAATTGTATTTTCATAAATGTGTTCTTCTGACAACAATTTTTACATGTTTCATCTCTGCTGCGGCTTTTGGTGAAAATATCATACCCTGTACTGACATGCACTAGGTAAGAGCTGCCTCCTGTTTTCTTGGAAATTATAGCAGGGTAGTGTTGGCAGAACTTTGTGAAATTTATACAAAGCATTCCATGTCTATTGGCTAGAACAGAATGTCCAATTGCAAGTTTTGATTCTCTGACATTAGCATCCTTTTGATGTAAAACGCCTTTACAATTTTATTTTATTTTTTTTTTACATTCCATTCCATCTTCTCATATTAGATTTAGATTTTTTGGTCTGTAGCTAGGGATGGAAAACTGATAAAACAGATTGCTAGCCAGTGACTATGCATTTAAGAAGATGAAAATCTCTTGTGATGCATCTGGCTACCAGTGTGACTGTTCACAGATGATTAATTCTCTTCAGGAAAAAAAAAATGTTTAATTGCTCTATCTTTTTAAGAGGATAAAGACCACTCCAGGGAAAAAGCCTTTCAAATCCAATAATCCTATTCCAGTGCTGATGCTGTGCCAATAAATACTGCACTGTTTGCAAGGAAAGATCTGAAGCTTCTAAAATCTTTAATGCAGTGTTCCCTCTTTGCCTGGCCAAAGCCAGAGCACCCGAGCACCTCTGAGCCCCTCAGGTGTTCACTTGAACCAGGAGACTGGTGACAACTTGTTCAATATTTTTCTGAAGGCATTTGCATTTCCTCCTCATTCTGCAGTGGTGTTTCCCTGGTTGGTTTTTGTGGCTGTCTCTGGTGTTTGTAGGCAGCAGCCATCACTCTCCTGAGCCCTTCCCCGACATCAGCACTCTGTTATCCCAGCATGGCTTGTGTGAAGGTATCTTTTTAACACAAACACTGGGCTTTTTGGTTTCTGCCCGTTTGTAGCCCTGTCTGCTCTAGATAGATCTGATTCAATGTTTCCATGCACTGGAATGTGTATGCTCATGTCAGAGGAGAGCCTTGACACTGCCTGCATTTGTCAAAATGCATTTTTATTGCTTCATTCCTGACATGGTGGAGTCTTAGGGTCTTGTCTCTAACACCTCTTGGCCAGGTGGATGGAAATTGCCTCACGATGGAGATCAAAGCAAGAAATAGTTGGAAAGAAAACTGAACTAATGAGAATTTCACTGTGGAGCTGCAGGGACCCATAATTTCAACTCAACCTAATAGTGTACTCAAGAAAAATACATAAATGATTTGATTTTGAGTCATAATCACTAGTATGACTATTTTAATGATAATTTCTAGTGCTTCAGTTTTGGGCATGATACCTAAAAGATTAGTGGTCCTTAAAAAAAAAATAAAAAAAAACAACAAAAAACAGACAAGATATGAAAAGGCAAAGTAACAATCTGATGATGAGGCAGAGGGTGCTTTATGTTGGCAGGATGATGTATGAAAACTGGTGGAGAGCAAATTCAGTGGGAAGTAGAATACTATATTTTTAAAGTTGTGTAGTTTCCAGCTGGGCAACTGGAACCCATTTACAGGTGCTCAGGAAAGAAGCCTGCATAGGGTGCAGGGCCCAAAACCAGGATGGTAAATTCCCTAACCTCCTCCATGTATATGCAGTTATATGGTATGCCAGAAATCAGGTATATGCTTGAATAAGTATGTTAATTCACATTCCTAAAGATAGCCATGTGCTTAAGTGCTTTGCTGGATCCTTTTCTCTGCCATCTGCTTGTTACTGGGTTCTGTGCAGGGCTTGCTAGGTCAAAACCTGTGGTCTGTGGTTAATCAGTAATCAATGGTTATGCAGGGATTAGCCTCTGTGCTTAATGGTTTTTCTGGGCAGTAAAGACTCTTTTAGGAGGAGGAGGAGGAAGAGAGAGAAGAACATGACTAAGGGGGGCTGAATGCACCGTTGAAGTTGGAGGGGAAGTAGAAAAATTGCCTCCAGGCAATGCTTGATTTTCTTGGAAAGTGTGTCTGGTTTCTGTGCAGGAAGATTTAAGAAAGGGTCCAGATTCCTGAGATTGGGAAGCAGGAAAATGCAAACATGGAAACAGGGTGAACTGCTGTCTGAAAGCAGTGGAAAGACAGGTTTGGCAAATGGAGATCAGGTTATATTGATGGGGAAGGCCAGGACAACCCAGTGACCAAGATAAAATCCTTCTCTTGCCTGGTTTCTTCACTGACACCAGTGGCTCATTTTGTCTGTGTGCTGGCAATCTGTAAGCCATGGGCTTTGGTTTCCTTTTTTTTTTTTTTTTTCCTTTATCTGGACAGCACAGGGTGTTAGGTGTGTTTGAATGATTTTTTATGGGTCACCATGAATGTCTGGCATGTTCCCTGAAGATAAGTGAGCTCTTTTATCAGGTCAAGCACATGCTACTGACAGTCTCTCTATCACAGGGATCATGAAGATACAGGAGAAAACAACACTGGACAAAGAATCTGAGTCAGATTTGTTTCTTACATCCTGAATGAGACTGATGGCTTAGTTCTGCTCTTGATAAGACCTATTCCTCTGCATGCAATGGTTCTTTTGTCATATAATTAATTTATTATAGAAATCCTTTTGCTAATAACAAATATTGACAGAACTAAGTATCAAAGGGTTTATTTGGATGAAGGTGAGCAGTCTATGTGAGGAGAGATGAGAGATACTCCTTAGTTTGTGCTTTGCAGTGGGGATTTCACACTTGTCCATCTGTGTCTGTGGAATTTGCTGCCAGATGAACTCCTGTCTTTTGAGTTGAGAGTCTAATCTTCACTTAGCAGCATCCCTAGCTTGCTTGGCTGAGGAAAAAAAAAAACCCAAGCAACCATCTCTAAAATATGTACTGAATGCAATTATTTTTCCAGCAGAGGTTTTAGTCACAATGGGCAACCTAGAAAATTAATTCAAATTAATAGCAAACATAACTTCAAAAAGAACTACCTATGCTAACCTAAGCAGTTGCTATGGGCAAGCATTTAGAATTGAAATGGCCTGATTCTGCTTTAGCTAGATTCACAGTGAGATCAGCTGGCTTCTCTTTTACTGTAGGAGTTTTGCTGACAACCACAAAAGTGGTTGAAGAGAAAATAAATAATCTTAACCCCTCTCTGAGATAGACATGGGGTGAGTGGTGGCTACTGGAGAAGCCCAGGCAGTCACCTCTTATATCTTTAGCTGAAGGGTGAAAATCAGCAGTGACTGAAGGAGATCCTTGGATTGTTCTGGGTAGACTTTAAGACAACTTTGCCATCTCTTTCGGAGATGTGTCATTGCTGGTTATTCTGTCATAAGTGTTGTATGGGATGTTTTTGCAGCCAGCAGTCTCAGATGTTTGCAATTGCTGTCCCCTCCTCAGGATGTTCCTGTTGGCAGCTCTTTGACCAAGCTATTATTTTATGGTATATTTAGTTCTTTTTTATCTTTCCTCACTGTCAGTCTACAGAGAACAATAATCATGTTTTCTTCTTTACCACAGCCTCCATATCCTCCTGTCATTCTAAAAATGCTCCTGTGATGTTAAATCTTTTCCAGTTATATGTTGAGAATTAATTCATTCTGACACAGCCATGAAAATCTGATTCAATTCCTTTTTTTGGTATCTCAGTCACAGTCCTTGATCACAAATCAGCATGAATCAGAATTTCCCAGGTTATTATTTCCTCAGGAAGGCTGATTGCAACCCCGTCTCCATATTTAATATCCTTTTTCTGACTGAGGTGGAGCAGAGCAGTGGAGGCTGCAGTAATTTTTTCTGCAGACCTGTCTATTGTTCTGGCACTTGACGCCGCAGGTGGAAAAGGTGACACCAGAGGATGTCCCACAGCAGTTTCAGTGTTGCAGTTTCCCATCATCAGGGAGTTGAGTCCATGCTGGCTCTACAGCATAAAGAAGACTACAGAAGCCATGAGACTTTATTACTCTGGAAACGAAGAAATCTTGGTTCATAGGTGGGGGTGGGACACAGCAGCTTTATCAGCATATGCCAGGACATTAGAATTAGGTAATGAGTTTTTAAAATTCTTCTATCTAAGTACTAGTGTGCTTAGATCTTCTGCCAAAGCAGATTGCCCTGAAATGCTTCACATAGATGGGTTTGGAATCCTTTTGGATTCAACTATTTAAATTAGTAGCTTATCTCAAGTTAGTGGAAGTACATCAGAATGAATAATAAATGGGAAATACTCTCTTTGGGGCCCTTATCATTCATTTATTGTCTCCAGTACACCTTTGTTTCTCAGTGTTATGTATAGAGCCCAGGACACCTTGGACTGCCTATTGAAGGGGTGGATTTCTGGTGGAATGCTGTTCTGTTGGGCTGTTTTGTTGGGCTGGGCTCTGGCCAGGAGGGGTTTGGAGGCATGAGGAGGCTTTCCTTTCCTTGCACAGAGCCTCTGGCAGGAGGAAATCCTGCTTCCACTTTTTCTGAAGGCTGTGCTGTCGGTCAGCAGGATCTGCAAGGGCTGCAGGAAGGAGCAGGTGAGAGCCCTGAGCTGGCCCTGTGGGGTTTGTCACTGCACAAATTCAATGTCCAGCTTGAGGGCTAAGGAAGCACTTCCATATGTTCTATTGATAGGTGCAGTTTCCTTTTGTGTTTCTCTTGGGTTCTTCAAATAGGGCACTGGTAGCTTTAGTAACCACTTAGGGGTTTTGTTTTCTTGTTTGTTTCCTACCAAGCTCTGTGAATATATTTTTTTAACATGAGAAGAGAAAAACAATGCCCAGAGAGAGATAAGTCCACTACTTTTGTGAGGGAAAAATATTTACCAGGATTTAATTGTGCAGGAAAAGCAGCCAAGCACTGCTTGGCTACACTTTCTGTAGGAGAAAGTCTTTACACACTGGTGTGAGCACATCAGATCAATAACTAGTGGCTAACAGGGAGGGACAAAAAGCCAGCCTTAGTTTTAGTGGTAAAGGATGCAGCTCCTGATTCAGGCTCAGGTTACTCATTTTCCTGAGACATTCACACAAGTGCCTTTATTTTGCAGGATGGAGATATTGCTTTTCTCCCTGACAGGGGATTGTGGGTTTCCACTCTGTTTTTGGACTCCTCACAAGTTAAAGTGGGCAAGCCAAGCTGCTGCTCTGACAGGAGTGCCCCTTCTTGGTTTGATTCATGTGCCTTGTGTGTTTCTGGCAGAGACCCGATGTATCTTTTATGATTTGATTTTATATTTTGTTGCATATGCCAAAGGCCAAGCTGGGCTGCTGCTGCTGCTGCCCTGCTGGACACAATGGTTATTGAGGCTTAGGTGGGTGAACTCAGTTTCCACTAAAGTTTCCAAACAATTCTAGGCTTCATTGGTGAGGAGAATTAGGATAAGATGCTGGCACAACAAACAGAGTGGGTGGCCTTTGTGTGGTTCATGTATTTTTATCAGCCGTGTAATTTCCCTTCAGTGGCAAAGTGAGATTGCCTTTGTTTTAGGTCCAATTGCATCTTCATGCTAGGAGCAGAGATGAGACCCTCTTGTCTGCATTGTGAATTACCTGTCTGGGAAATGAGGATGTCGAAGGTTCGAGGTGCTGCCTGGGAGCTTGCTTTTGACACAGAGACACAATCAGATGCTGAATAAGCAAGAATTCCTCCTTCCCTTTCTCCTTTCCCCATAAGAGATGGATTTGTTTTCGCTGGAGCTTTGCCTATGTAAAGGCTGCAGTGTGGAGCCAGTGTTTGCTGTCACACTTAACCTTTGGCATGTCAGAAAGCAGCTTATGGTGAGACCAAAAGCCTTCTCTGATGGTGGTAGCTGAGCACGGAGGGGACCTGGGGGAGCCAACCAACCCAGCCTAAAAAACACTGGAAAACAAACTCCTCACAGATGAGACAACTGTAGGACACATTTAGTACAACCTAATAGTTGAACATCAAATGCCTTATAATGGAAAACAAATCAGTATACTCTTAGCTAAAAACAGAGTGATAGCATAATAAACATAACCCTATTGAGCTGCAGGAAGCATAAATCACTTACAAATCAAAAGCATTATTAAAAAAATATTTATGATTCACTGCTGAACTCTGTCTTACAGTCTGAAAAATGCCATGTTTTGCTTTCATAAAGGCATTTCCCTTAATCAAAGTTGTTGCAATTAGGGGGAGTGGTAATGAGCCAGAAGGCGGCCGAGTGATGTCGCCTTTTGAGGATCTCTACACTGCCATTTTCATAGCGTGAATACCGATGCTTGGTGCTGGCAGAGAAGCTCCCATGGATCAGTGCTCCAGAAACTGGGGATGTTGTATTTTGTAATACACCCCCACTCCCCTAAACCTACCGTGTTGTTGAATTCCATCCACTTAAAACAGAGCCTATGTTTAACAATAATTTAAATCATTATCCTGCCTGTCAGCTCAGAGTTAAGGGGCTATGCGACTGCGATTCTCAGTTTAGAAACTGCCTGGAATAATAACTTTCAGATGTCTCAAATATGCACCACTTATCTATAACATCTAAATACAAATGTCTCCCTGCTGAGCAAGCCCAACACTGTTTACCTATCGTGTCCAAGCCATTCCAGAAGGTTTGCTTGGCGTGGAGCGGAAGGCCCTATATCCGCAGCTCCGACAGCACTGTCAGCGTCATGTTTTTCAACTCCTCCTCACCCTTAGGTGATTGCAAAGAAACAGCCTAAGGCTGGGAGTGACAAGTGAAGAATGTCCCTGCGTGTGCATCGCCCTCCCCCCGCCACACTCCGAGGGTAAAAGTGCACGGGGAGGCAGACGGGGTGATGCTCTTGCCTTGGGCCCGTGCCAGCCGCTGAGAGATGATCCAAGCGCTGAGTCCCTCCTGCCCCGGGCGCGCCGGGGCCCAGCGGAGCCGAGGCGCTGTCGCCAGCTTGGGGGCCCCGGGCTCTTCCTGGGCGTGCAGACCCCGGTGGGACCCGTCAAGCCCCATTTTGAATATCAGGCTGCCCAGCTGGCTGCGCCGTGTGCT
>VXBR01010131.1:0-12543 GCA_013400215.1 Cisticola juncidis | reverse complement strand
AAAATGGGCGGGGTGAGGAAAAAAAAACACCAAAAAAAACAGGCGGGGGGGGGAAAAAACAGGCGAGATGGTGGGAAACCCCCGTTCCAAAGCCGCCTCTCCCCGCCAGGCGATCCCGCCAGCGAGTACTGGGACGGCGAGAAGCCGGTGCTGGTGGCGCCGGAGGGCAGCACGGCCACGCTGCCGTGCGTGAACCGCGGGCACGTGTGGACCGAGCGGCACAGCGAGGAGGAGCAGCAGGTGGTGCACTGGGACCGGCAGCCCCCCGGCGTGCCCCACGACCGCGCCGACCGCCTGGTGGACCTGTACGCGTCCGGGGAGCGCCGCGCCTACGGGCCGCTCTTCCTGCGGCAGAAGATGAACGTGAGCCGCGGAGCCTTCGCGCTCGGGGACTTCTCGCTGCGCATCTCCCGCCTGGACAGCGCCGACGAGGGCACCTACTCGTGCCACCTGCACCACCACTACTGCGGGCTGCACGAGCGCAGGATCTACCACGTGTCTGTGCAGCAGCCACACACAGAGGGGAACGGGGGGAACGGCACCGCGCAGGGAAAGGCGCCGGCTGTGGGTGAGTGGGGTGAGCAACGGGGGTGTGGAGAGGAGATGGGGGAAGATGGGGTTTCCACCTTTGGTTGGGTAAAATTGTGGGGTTTTTGGTTGGGTAAAATTGTGGGGTTTGTGGTTGTAGGACATGAGAGGAACCACACTGATGCTTTGGGTAAAATTGTGGGGTTCTGTGGTTGTAGGACATGAGATGAAGCACACTGATGCTTTGGGTAAAATTGTGGGGTTAGTGGCTGTAGGACATGAGAGGAACCACACTGATGTTTTGGGTAAAAGTGTGGGGTTCTGTGGTTGTAGGACATGAAATGAACCACACTGGCCCTTTAGTTGGGTAAAATTGTGGGGTTAGTGGTTGTAGGACACCAAATGAACCGCACTGAACACCTTGGCTGGGTAAGATCCTGGCGTTCTGTGGCTGTAGGACACCAAATGAACCACACTGATGCTTTGGCTGGGTAAAATCCTGGGGTTCTGTGGCTGTAGGACATGAAATGAACCACACTGATGCTTTAGTTCAGTAAAATCGTGGGGTTCTGTCATAGGACACAAAACAAACCATGCTGATACTTTGGCTGGGTAAAATCCTGGGGTTCTTGGCTGTAGGACATGAGATGAAGCACACTGATGCTTTATCTGGGTAAAATCGTGGGGTTTGTGGCTGTAGGACATGAAATTAATCACAGTGATGCTTTAGTTCAGTAAATTTGTGGAGTTCTGTCACTATAGGACACAAAATGAACGCACTGACCCTTTGGCTGGGTAAAATTGTGGGTTTTGTGGCTGTAGGACACGAGATGAACCACACTGACCCTTTGGTTGGGCAAAATCGTGGGGTTCTGTCATTATAGGACATGAGATGAACCACACTGACGCTTTGGGTGGGTAAAATCATGGGGTTCTGTCATTAGAGAACACGAAATGAATGACACTGATGCTTTGGCTGGGTAAAATCGTGGGGTTTGTGGTTGTAGGACAAACACAAAATGAACCACACTGGCCCTTTGGTTGGGTAAAATCCTGGGGTTCTGTGGCTGTAGGACATGAGATGAACCATAGTGATGCTTTAGTTCAGTAAATTCCTGTGAATATTCCCTGTGAATATTCCTGTGAATATTCCTCTGTGAATATTCCTGTGAATATTCCTGTGAATATTCCCTGTGAATATTCCTCTGTGACTATTCCTCTGTGAATATTCCCTGTGAATATTCCCTGTGAATATCCCCTGTGAATATTCCTGTGAATATTCCTGTGAATATTCCTGTGAATATTCCCTGGAAGGGCTGGAGGTGCCATTTCAGCTTTATTTGGAAGGAAAAATCCCTTTTCCTCCCAGTCTGGTGGGATTCCAGCCATGCCTGGGCTGCTTTGTCCATTCTCTGCCTGCTGCAAGCAGAACTCACTTCCTCTTTCCATGTGTAAAACATTGACCTATTTATTTCAGATCTAAAAGAGAAGAAAAAAGTTCCATATAAAAGTTTTGAGCTCCCCTTCCCCGTGCTGTGGAACAGAAATCCTGCTGCACCCACAGAAGGAACGGAATCCTGGCTTTCCTCTGTGGTTGTGTTTTTTTGTTTTTTTAATTCTTTTTACTTTTATTTTTATTTTTATTTATTTTCTTTCAATTCCCTGGTATCTGCAAGTCTGGTTTAAGTCTTTGAAGAGGTCATTTCTGTTGATAAGGGAGCCATAAATTCTTCACTAGAGGACCTCTTGCAACTGTTATCTCTGCACAAAAAACCCCTGGTCATCCCCTCTTTCTCCTGAGCTAAAGAAAACACCTTACACCCAAATTTTCTGCTAAGACTTAATGTTAAAAACTACATTTACTCTATTATTTAAATGTTAATATTGTATAACTTTGTTACCTGGCATATTGCCTATAGTGAATTGTTGTGTAGAGCCACACACACAATGTGCATTTTTCACCCCCTCTTTTCCTTCCCTCAGATCCAAACGTGGTCAGGGGCCACAATGTCATCAATGTCATCATTCCTGAGGGCAGGATGCATTTTTTCCAGCAGCTGGGATACATCCTGGCCACCCTGCTGCTCTTCCTCGTCCTCCTCATCATCGTGGTCCTCGTCACCCGCAGGCGCCGGCAGAGGGGTGAGAGCCTGGCCTGGGCTGCTTGGGGACAAATCCTGCAGAGAATTCCTGCAGGGAGGCCCTCCTGGAGCACCAGGAACTGCCTGGGGGAGGATTTGGGGGAATGGGGAAGTAAAAATATCCAAGCTCTGATTTGATGGAATTGTTGGGGTTGGAAAAGATGTCCCAGGTCATCGAGGCTGGATCCTGCTCATGATTTGCTGAGCTGCTCTGTAGGAGGAGGAGAAAATCCCTTCAGGGGTGGGATTTGTCCCTTGGGAATGCCAGTTCCATGTGGGATTTATCCCTTGGGAATCCATACGGGATTTATCCCTTGGGAATCCATACGGGATTTATCCCTTGGGAATCCATACGGGATTTATCCCTTGGGAATCCATACGGGATTTATCCCTTGGGAATCCATACGGGATTTATCCCTTGGGAATCCATACGGGATTTATCCCTTGGGAATCCATACGGGATTTATCCCTTGGGAATCCATACGGGATTTATCCCTTGGGAATCCATACGGGATTTATCCCTTGGGAATCCATACGGGATTTATCCCTTGGGAATCCCAGTTCCTGTGGGATTTATCCCTTGGGAATGCCAGCTCCGTGTGGGATTTATCCCTTGGGAATGCCAGCTCCGTGTGGGATTTATCCCTTGGGAATCCCAGTTCCATGCTGGGATTGATCCCTTGGGAATCCGTGTGGGATTTATCCCTTGGGAATCCCAGCTCCCTGTGGGATTCCAGGGAGGGTCACTGGGAGCACTGGCGACCCCCAGGACACAAAAATCCAACCCCAGGAGTGGCCCTGCCCTGCCTGGCCCTGCTCATTCTGCTCTTTCCTCCTCTTTAGGTTATGAGTACAACGTGAAGAAATATGGAGAGTAAGTATCATTAATTATAATGGCATTAATTATTAATTATTAGCTCCAGAATGCATTAAAATGAGTCCAAGTCCTCCTCCCACCCAAGAGCCTAAAGCAGCTGAAAATCTGCTTAGGAGGGGGAAGTGGAAGGAGGAAATGTGGGGCTGATTTGGCAACTGAATTTCCTTTTGTCCCTCTTTGGGAACTGATTCAGGGATGGAGCTTCTGTGAGATGTCCTTGGGAGCTGGTGGGAAAGGAATAACAGAGGGAAGGAATAAGAGAGGGAAGGAATAAGAGAGGGAAGGAATAACAGAGATCTGCTGTGAGATGGGGCCAAGATCATGGGCCTGGGCTGTTCCAGACTTTATTTTATATGATTAAAGTGGAAAACAGAAGGAAATTCCAGGATTGGCTGCCCACTGTTCTAAGATCTGGACAAACACAGGGGGAAAAATAACTAAAAATTAAATAAACTCTCTAAAGAAGCATTAGAAAAGCTATTGTGAAAAGGTGTGAAAGGAGCCAGTTATTAAAAGATGGGACAATCCCATCTTTTAATAATGATAATTATTAAAATACGTATTTTTCGTAATTTCCCACCATTATTCCCTTTTCAGGAAGGATGTGAATCTGAAAGAATTCACAGTGGACACCACAGATCTGACCCCACACAAAAGTGAAGACATCAGGCTGGGTAGGTATCCCTGGCCAAACCAGGCCAAAATCCCTGTCAATCTGAAATTTCTGATGGCACTGGGACATTCTGAAGTGACTTCACCCATTTTTCCATCTCTGGAAGTGGGTATGGACTTTATTTGACCAAAATTGGGTAAAGAGAAGCCCTGAGTTGGTTGAGTTAGTTGAGTTTGTTGTCTCCAACTTCTGTCAAAGCCAGTTTGGTTTAAATTTCTGATTTTCTCCTCCTTGGATGTCAAATCCTGCAGGGATCATTTGGGCCTTCTGTCAGGACCTGTGGTAGCAATTAGGGCAGATAAACAGAGAATGAGAGGAAGAAAATTTGCAGCAGAGGCCCTGAGATGGAAAAGAGAAAATCCAAACCCCCCTGGAACTCGTGGTAAAATGAAAAACACTGGGGAGAGGGGAAGGAAGCTCATCTCACACTGTGAAAATGGGGTGTTTTTGGGATTTTTAGGACTGATTTTGGGAATTTCCAACATTCCTGAAGTCAGATGCTGCTCCTTGCTGGGCTTGGAAGGGGCAGCCTTGAGTTTCTTGTGTCAATAATTGATCAGGGGTTGTGTCTTGCTGGGGCTTGGAGTGAATCCATCTCCCAAAACTGAAACCTTGTCGTGATTCCAAGTTCACACCAGGCTTATCCTTGATAAACTAGGAAATTATTGCCCCCTGGATTTTTTATTTGCATCCCCAGTGAAGGTACAACCTTTAAAAGAACAACCTGACAAGCCCCAAAAATTGCTGTAAAGGCCCCAGTGAGCAAGAGAGAGACAAAATTGGGAGTAAAGAAAGGAATTGCAGAGTGTGGGCTGCAAAAAATCCTGTTTTGTGTATCCCAGGAGGGCAAAATCTCTGGATAATTGCAGGAGTCACCTCCTGGTGAGCTTTGAGGAGATAACCCAGAGCTGGGAGATCTGTGAGGAGCAGGAGCTGAGATTTTATTCATGCCAGGGGCTAAAATGAAGTCAGAGCTGCTTTCCTGCTGAGTAACTCATAATTAATAACTGATAATTCCTAGAAATCAGAGGTGCCAGACCCAAAGCACATCAAGGAAGGACTGATCACCTCTGTCTTGCTCATAATTTTTTTTCTTTTATTTTAATATCCCAATGCCTGTGTGAATCCTGCCCCTCCCTTGCCCAGATTACAAAAACAACATCCTGAAGGAGAAGGCTGAGCAGGCCAGAAGCTTCCCAGCAAAGAACATTGATTTAGACAAAGGTAATCAGGACTTTCTTCCCCTTTAATTGGTGGCTGTGGGGACCTTCTGGTGGACAGGAGGGAGGAAAAGTCCCTCAGCCAAAGAGGGATGAGAAACCTCATGGCAAAAGCAGGAATGAGGAGCCAGCTCCTTTCCCATCCTTTCATCACGGAGCCACAAGATGCAAGCAGTGATTTTAGGCTTTTAAAAGCTCTGGGCATGGCACAAAATGGAATTTTTCTTGATTGGGAAAAGAAAGCCTGGCAGGGCTGGAGCGGTGCCTGCTCTGCTGTGACCTCAGAGGGAGGGAGATGCAGCCCAGAAATGTCCTGGGGTGGTGTTTGGGCAGAAAACTGCAAAAAAAGAGAGAGTTTGAATTAATTTATGGGTAATGGGCTGTGCTTCATCCGGGGAAAGCAAACAGCTCAGCCTTCCTTGTTGTTTGGAGAGTTAACAGACAAATGTAAAAGCGACAATAATAATGAGAATTAATTGTTACAGCAAAGGAAAAAAAAAGGAAAATTTATGGAGGAGGTGCTGGGTCTGGAGAATGTGCACAGAGCTGAAATGAGGGGTTTAGTTCTAGCTTTAGTCTCAGTTTTAACCTCCCTGGGGGCTGATCCAGGATTAATCCCCAGGGTTGTGGGACAGCACAGGGCTTGTGATCAGCTCTGGGATTCCATGACTCACTCCAGAGGAATTGGGATTTAATAAACGGGGCTGGAATGACCCCAGGCAGGGAATGGAGAGCCCAGGAGCTGTCCCTGATGGAATTCTCATGGCATTTTCCTCCTGCATCCTACAGGGTGGATCTGGGCAATAATTTATTTGATCTAACAAATTTATTAACATTTTTCTGTTAACTCTCCAATAATTTACCTGTCTCACTGGGGGGCTTTTCATATCAGGCTTGTGGGAGACTGCAAATGATCATGCTAAGAAATAAATCCTTTTTTTTTGTGCTTTTTTGAAAGGTTTGAAATCTCTCTCCAGTGCTGACCCCCATTTCCATTTGCTTTCAGATTTCAGGAAGGAATATTGTAAATGAAGACTCTCCCAAGCTGCTGGCTGGACCAGAAGCTTCCATCAGAGATAACTTGGAAGAGAGATGGCTTTTCCTAATTCCATCTCCCTCCAGCTCCCACAGGAATTTTTCCACATCCCCTTTCCTCCCCACACAAGGGTGCAAACGCTTCATGAAAGAGTTAATGTGCATTTATGGGGCTGGGTTGCCTTTTTTCCTCCTTTTTCCCAAACCTCCCTTCCCCTTTTTCCTTTCTCCACAATTACTGTTGGATTTTATGCATCAATGGTTTTTATGAGCTGAATCAGCAGAAGTTTTGCTTTGATGTTACTGCTTTAAATTGAAATAAAAGCACCTGCATCACTGATCCTTGCACCAGGCACTGCTGAATCCATCAGGAAAACCATGGCAGGGGCTGCTCCCTGTCCCAGGCTGGCAGAAAAAAGAGCACAGCCCTCCCAAAAGGCAGGGCAGAACCTCATTTTATCCATGGGGAAATTCCAGGATTATATTTTACAGGGATTTTATCCATGGGGAAATTCCAGGATTATATTTTCCAGGGAAAGGGAGGCACAGCAAGGGCTGAGGGCTCAGCTCAGGGCTGGGCTCTGCATTTCTCACCCCGAGTTTGTTGATTTATTTCTGTTTCCAGCTCAGATTTGGTGGATGCTGTGAGTGCCAGGCTCAGTTAGATCAGAACCAGGAGTTCTGAGCTCCTGGGATGGATTTTTCTGGATCAGGGAACCCCAAACCCAAGGTAGGAGCCAGCACAGGGAGATGCTGAGGGAGCAGTTCCACGAGGAACAGGAGTCACAACAGGAATTTTCATGGACCAGGGGCTCAGAAAGGGAGTCCAGGAGGGGGTGAGGCCATTCCCAACCCCATTCCCAGGGATTTGGAGTGAATTCCTGAGGTTCTACCTAAGAACAGATGGGGCTGCCAAAAAACTGGAAGTAATTCAGTGCTGTAACCCAAGCAAGTCAAACTTGAGGAAAACTGTAAAATTTTCTCAGTTCTTGGGGCATGGAAGGAAAAGCTGTTTCCTGCTGCTGTGAGGGTGGTGACAGGGACTTGGTGAGGGTGGCCAGGGATTGCCACCCCTCAGTTTGGTGGCCTGGAGGGAGTGGCAGAGGGGAGGATTTCTGTGGATAAAGCTGGGAAAAATCTCCAGGACGCAGCCCTGCCCTTTTCTTGCCAGTTTGACTGTTTTATCTGATTAATTCCAACATTCTCAGGCACCTAAATCCCACTGCAAACCCTCTGTCCCTCCTCCCAGGGCCACCAGGGATCTTTTCTGGGACTGACAGGGCTCAGGGCTGGGATGGTTCCTCAAAATCTGAGCTCAGCTCTGCCAAAAATGTGGGGGGAGAGGCCCCCAGAGGGGCTGTGCTGGCTCTTCACAGGGTGGGATAGCACAAAAAATCACTTTTAGTGACAGCTAGAGCATGGTCATTTTTACAGATATTAATATGTCTGTTACTGGGGGCTGTGCTAAAGAGTATTTGTATTTTTTCAATGCCTTCAAGCAGTAAAAATATTAATAACAGAACAGAATTAGAGTTGCAGGTGAGCCTTCCAAAGCTGCAGCTGAGCAGATCCTCATCTTTTCATTCCTGAGCCCTTCCCCTGCTCTCCACAGGTAATTTGTGATTTGTAATTAATTATTATTAATTACCTTGATCCTCACTGAAGATCCTCCCCAGGATTAGTGCAGATGAAACTCTGGGGTTGATCCCAAGGCCCTTTTTGCCCTCCCCTGGAGCAGAGAGGGATTTTTTACCCTCCTCTGAAGGAGAGAGGGATTTTTTGCCCTCCTTTGAAGCAGAGAAGGATTTTTTACCCTGCCCTGGAGCAGAGACGGATTTTTTACCCTCCTCTGAAGCAGAGAGGGATTTTTTTACCCTCTCCTCAACCAGAGAGGGATTTTTTACCCTGCCCTGGAGCAGAGAAGGATTTTTTACCCTGCCCTGAAGCCCAGGCTGGATTCCTGCAGGTGCAGGGGGCTGTGCTGGTTATTCCATCAGGGTGGCACAGGCTCAGATAATTGTCATTAATTGTCATTAATGTCCCTCTCCCTCCCTTTCATGTCTGTGAATCAAAGTTTGGAGATTTTTTCCCCTGCCAGCTCACACAGACACCAGCTCCAGAGGAATTTCAATATTTTATCTGACTCCTGGGCTGCAGGAAGGGGGAAAGGGGGGAGAAAATTAATATATTCTCTGAAAAAAAGGGCTGGGAAGGGCTCTCTGAGTTCCTCATCCTTCTTTGATCACTGGTTGGGATTTGGGGAATGGTCAGGCCAGGTAACCTTCCCTGGTGGGGATGGGATAGTGGGATGGGATTGTGGGATGGGATAATGGGATGGAATAATGGGATGGGATAATGGGATGGGATAATGGGATGGGATAATGGGATGGGATAATGGGATGGGATTGTGGGATGGGACAATGGGATGGGATTGTGCCCAGGATAACCCTCCCTGGTGGGATGGACAGATCCTTTAGGGTTCCAATTAATAATTCTCAATATTTGTACAGCAGTTGTCCCTCAGTGAGAACTTTGCCTTGACGAGGGCAGAGAAATCAGAGTTTTTCAGGGTAATAATTGGGCTGTGTGTTCTTGCTGTGGCACAAGGAAAGGGGATTTAACCCCCTCTTAAAGGGGTTAAAACTGAGACTAAAGCTAGAACTAAACCCCCTCTTTTCAGCTCTGTGCACACTCTCCAGACCAAGAACCTCCTCCATAAATTCTGCTTTTTTTCCTTTGTTGTAACAATTAATTCTCATTATTATTGTTGCTTTACTTTTACATTTGTCTGTTTTAACTCTCCAAACATTTAAGAAATAAAGGAGAATGAAATGGACTTTCCAGCTCAGGATTCGATTTTATTTCTTGCCCTTTTGGAGGTGTTCTCTCAGCCAGGATTAGCTAATTCTTCCCAATAACCATGCAGGGTGTTTGACAAATTGCAGGTTGGATCCAGTAAATTATTCCAATAAGATTTCCACATGGGACATCATTGTTTGACAGGGTCATGGGGCCCCCAGAGCAATTCCAGCTCTCCAGAAATGCTGTATAAAGAACAAATCTGCATTTCTGGAGAGGGAGCTCAAAGCAGAGAGGAAATTCTTGCCAGAGGATTTCATGTGCAGGTCCAGAAGGGAAGATAACATTTCCTGCTGGAATCCAGCTCTCCCTGCCAGCCCAAATTCCTCTTTTCCTTGCAGGACTAACACCTTGCAGAGTTCCTGCTGCACATTCCAGCCCCTGAGTGCTTCCCCAGCTGCCAGAGTTCTCCCAGGGACATGAGGGGAGCAGCTCCTGCTGCAGCCTTTGAAGGATCAGGGCAGGATATGAAACCAAAAAGTGGCCAAAAAAATGCATTTAGCAAACTGGGATTATTAAAGTGCAATTTTCACTCTTCCCTGGTGGAAATGGCACTGCCAATCCCCAGCCCCTCTTCTCTGCACCCAAATAATCCAAATAAAATGGGGCTTTGCTGGTCTCTGCTGGCTGTTGGTTTTTTATTTCTGGGGCATCTTTCCTTTTCTCTGTTAATGGATCTGATTTTCCAGGAGAAAACTGGGAACTGGGAAACAAGGGAACAAGGAAAAGCTCATCTAGAACACCAGCAGACCATTTAAAAAAATGAAATATTTTTATTGTCTTTCACTTGTCTGAAGTGAAGTCCAGTTTGTCCCAGTTTCCTTTCTGCCTCCCAGTCTGGGGAGGGTTTTATCAGGGGAGAGGGACTTGAAAGTCATCAACAAAACAAATTTCTGAGGGGAAGAGGAAACACAGAGATAGAAGGAGGATAAAGACCCAAATAAACTTTTCTAAGCAAAAAACTCCAATTTCCTAGAGGTCTGTATGTGGCCTCAGCTGCTCTGCAGAGATTCCTGCAGGGAATTTGCTCAAGTGTGACTCTCCCTTTTTTTTTAATAAAAGGGCTGAAGCTGCTAAGGAAAGGCAGGAAAAGCAGAGGGAAAAAAAAAAAAAAAGATTGAGTCATGATGAGGAGGAGAGGGGNAAAAAAAAAAAAGAGATTGAGTCATGATGAGTAGGAGCTGGGACCAATCCAAGAAATTTATCATTTATAGGGTCTGCATCCCATGGAAGTGTTTGAAAACCCACAGAATGTTGTGCTCTATCCTCTTTTCCCCTCCCTGTGGGGCAGCATCTCTCCTAACACACATTTCTAAATTAAGAGGGGTTTGGAGAATGCAAATATCTCCTGCTATTCCTCATTTTCCTCAGGTTTAGGTCCAGGGCAGCCCCAGGGAGCTTTGCAGAGCTCACTGCAAAGTCTTTGCTTCCCTCTAGTGTTTGACATCTCCATTTCCTTGTCAGTGACTGCCCGAGGTCCCTGCAGGAAAATAAACTGGAAAAAAACCCCAAAAAACCCAAAAAGCCCAAAAAAACCCCAAAAAACCCTTGCAGATCTTCCAGGCCAGATCCAGGGGAATTTTATCCTGGCTTGGCTGGGATCCTGCTCACATCCCAGCCCATTTTGAGCTCTGTGTGGTTCCAGTGAAATCTCTCTGCTCCTCCTTCTGTTTTGGGATCATTTCCAGCTTTAGTTCACTTTCTGCATCCATCTTGCCAACAGCCCTGGAAGAGAAATTTTGTTTTTTAAGTGATAAATCCTTGCAGGTGGATGAAAACCCAGCCAGGACAGATCCGGGTGGGTGCTCAGAGCTTTGCTTTCCCTTTGGTCCCATCTCTTCACACAAATAATTACTAAGGGAAATATTGTTGCAAAATTTTTGCCCAAGAAGAGAGGGTTCAGTTGTTTTCCCATAGAATATTCAGGTCATGTGCTCCACCTGATTTTCAAGAATTGTTTTAGAGATTCTCCAATAAAAATTTAGAAGTCCCTAAAACAAAAACATCTTGGGGCAGTAGTTTAGGTCAGAAACCTTTTATAAACTCTGCTGAGCTCTCAGAATTCCCAGAACAAGCACCAAGCCTTGCTCTAATTCACAGGATGGCTTTTAAAAGGGTTAAAAACCCTTAAAAACCCCAGTGTGCTAAGTGCTGTGTAAATGAAGAAAAGGGTGAGCAGTTTTTATGCCTCAGGACACTCCCTGCTCCCTGCAGGGCCCAGCAGGACCATTCCCTCTATCACACAGAGCACAGCACTGTTAGCAGGGGATTTGTGCCTCGTGTTTATTTTTTGCTGAAGTGTTCAGGCCTGAGCTCTGCAAGACACGGGGCCAGGGGTGTATCCTGCATTCCTGTGCCCTCCCTTTAATTGGATTTGCTGCTGAGCATGGAAGTTATCTCCTCTCTTCTGTGCTTTCTGGGGAGCTTTTTGTGAGCCCCAGAGCTGCCTGCTCTGAGGTGATCATCTGGAAATGACACAGATTACAAAAAACTCCTTCTGTTTGCAGCTGTCCACAGTGGGAGCAAAGCTGAGCTCTCAGGAGTTTCCATCTCTGGGTGGGCACCTGAGCAGCCCAGGAGGGGTTAAATACAAACTGAGGTTGGGTGTTAATGTTTTGCCCGAGTTTTGTGCTGCAGAGGAGCTCAGGGTCTCAGGAAATGCTGCTCATGCCACAGTTCTGATCCCACCAAAGGGAACTCCCCCATTCCTGCGTGGTGATTTTCTGGTTGTCATTTTCAGGGAATTTCTAGAAATAAAGGTGAATTATTTCCAAATACATCACCTGTTATGGCACGAAAGAGTTTTTTTTCTGATTCTGTGCTTCCCATCTCCATTCCCACTGCCATCCCCATCCCCTTCCCTTTCCTGTTCCATCCTCTTCCCTTTTCTCATCCCCATTTCCATTCTTATCCTCATCCCTTTATCTCCTTTTCCTCCCCAATCCCATTCCTTCCCCATTCACATTTCCTTTCCCTCCCTATCCCCTTCCCTTTCCCCATCCCCTTTCCTTTCCCCATCCTCTTCCCTTTTCCCATCCCCATTCTTATTCCCCATCCCCTTTCCCATCTCATCCCCTTTCCCTTTCCCTATCCCCATCCCATCCCCATTCTTATTCCCATTCCATTTCCCTTTCCCCATCCCCATCCTCACTCCCATCCCCTTCCCTTTCCCTGTCCCATCCTCACTCCCATCCCATCCCCATTCTTATT
>VXBR01010130.1:182942-194560 GCA_013400215.1 Cisticola juncidis | reverse complement strand
GCAGGGGTTGGAGGGGATGCAAGGGGTGCATGTGTGGAGGGGATGCAGGGATACGTGGACGCAGCCCCACTCACCTCCCGGCCCACAAAACTTTTTTTCCCCTCCTGGAGGAAAAAGAAAAAAAAAGAGAGAAAACCAAACCAAAACAAAACCAACCCACAACAAACAACAAAACGCAGAACACGCACAAGAACTTTCCATTGCCGTGGTTTATGTATTTCCTTTTGTACTTAGGGGAGGGGGCGACGCCCCCACCTCCGGGACCCCCTCCCTTCCCGGGGGCCCCGGCGCTGCCTCCCCGCCGTCCCCGCGCGGTGCCGGGGGATTAAGGGCCGGGCGGCCCCGGCGCTGCCGCGGCTCCGCCGAGCCAAGGAGGCCCCGATCAGACAGCCCGAGCGGCAGATAGCAGGGAGACTGGCGCCAGACGGCCCCTTTTGTTTATCTGACAGCTAAATATCAAGGCAATCACCGCCTCGCTGCCCTGCCTCCAACCCCCAGAGCTAAGACAAACAGTTTTGCTAAAAGAATGCCACTGTTATCATAAGTTCCTATCTTTTTTTTTCTTTCTCATGGCTCTGCCTTTATTTTCTCTGTACTTCTCTAATTCCAGAGTCTCCCCCTCCACCCTACTCCAGATATCCAATGGATTTTCTCAAACCAACTGGTAAGTGGACTTCTTTCAATGCAAGTGTAAGAGATTAAAAAATGGCAAAACAGCCCCTTTATCGGGGAAAATAGTCTGCTGCCTTTGTCATGCCTTTTGCTTTTGGGTTGCTTGTGTGCTTCTGTGCCTCCTGCTATCCCTGTAAGAATTAAGGTATAATTTAGCTAAGACACCTTGTGCACAAAGTAGGATTTTAAAACTCTGGCAGGTAACTTCAGAAGGGATTGCAGTGCAGCAAAGGTCTGCTGGAGTCAGCCAGGAAAACCAAAGGCTCCAGTTGGAAACTGGAGTGTTTCTGCACCCCTGGGTGGGTTTTTTGGGGTTTAGGTTGGGATCCAGCACAGCATCTCCCTGATGCCTGGGAATTCCAGTGAACCTTGACAGATGGGCTGGTTGATTAGAAATCTAAGTTTTGCAGGAGCCTAATCCTACCTCATCAGGTTGGGAAAAAAAAAAAAAAAGGGTGGGGTGGGGTGAAAAGAGTTTGAAAAGTTACTTTTTTAACATTGTTTAATTTAAACTTCCTAGCACCGCTGTGCATGCCTGTTGCTTGTAATTGAATGTCAGGGTGCCAGGGGAGAAGCCCATTTGGGGCTGGCACCAGCTCTTTTGCGGTTGTCTGCATAAACTCTTGGTTGGCAGGGAGCTCGCCGGGTGTGAGATAAATGAGGCTGGGAGAGGAGAAGAGGTGGGGAGAGTCGGAAACACGAGGAGCTCGGGAGGAGCAGCTCCGGGCTTCCTGAGGATCAGTGGCTCTGGAGTGGGCTGGAACACGGTGGTCTCTGTGGTGTGTGGCAGGCGGGGGAAGCACGGCTCTGCAGGGTGGCTAAGGTGCATAAATTGATATTCCTGAGCACCAGTGTCAGATTGGCTTGGTTGGGGTTTTTTTGGCCAAAAGAACAGTGTCTGTAGAATTACCCCTCTTCGGGGTCTCAGGGCCAAAAGAGACCCCAGCCTTGGGGCTGCTCGGGTGCCGTGGTGGGGTCTCATCCTGCCAGCTGCTCCCTCGGAGGCTGGACTGTTGTTTTCCCCTTCTGTGAACTCTTTGGGAACTCTTATATTTCCTATTTTTTTTTTTGCCTTGTGGAGATAAACAAAGCTGTTTAACAAACAATTGGTTTGCAAAGCATGAACTATCTTTCCTTGGTGTGGAAAAAACAGAAGATAAGGGCTCATGAATGAAAGAGGGACAGCGGGATTAGGTTCAGCATCCAGAGTGTGTGCTGGGATGCAGAAGGGTTGTTCTGTGGTACATTCTGAGGGTCTGCTGGGTCATGGAGTTTTGTGGGTTTTGCAAAATTTTGTCTGCATCCCTGAGGTGCTCCCTCCAAAGTTCCTATTTTTGCCTTTATGGCTTTTCTCTGCGCTCGTTGATGACCCTGGCATGGGGTGCAAAGGGATTTGGAGCTGCGAGAGAGAAGGGTTAAAGCTTGGTTTGGTTTCCTGTAAAGATGTTAGGATAAAATCTATTAGCAGGATTTAAACATCCAATCTGCCTCTGCCAGGATCTCATTTTCAGTTAGCCGAATGATATATTTATTCATTAGCAAGTGTTGACATAAGGTAGCAAAATGTGTGTAAACAGAAAAGCCGCAGAACATGAATGTGCCATTTCGAAAGGAAAAGTTATTCCTATCGGCCAATAGGAAGTGATTAACGCTGCCCATCGGAAACATAGAAACAACTGGGTTACTCACCGAAAGTCCTCCTTTTCTTTCCTTTTTGAAAGAAAAATCCACTTGGCAGCTGAGCTCTGCCTAACGGGGCTGTGACAGGCACCAGTGGAGCCTGGATGTCTGTGGTGGCAGGTGGGATTTGCAAGCTCAGGGTTTCTCAGCATTTCCTCTGCAGGGGGACTCAGGGTTTCCCATCCCAGCCTCGGTGCCATCTCCCGTGGCAGTTCCCCAGCTGGATCTTGAGAGCTGTGGGAAGGTGTGGAGATTTTTACCTGGCTGATGCCCGCCAACCTTCCTCTCACCTGGAGCCTTGGGTGGGAACAGTCCCTGTGTTTAGGGTCTGCCAGTGGAGCTGTGAATCCTGCAGGAAATTTCTGTGTTTCCATCAAGCATGATAGTGGTGGTAGAAGTTTTTGAAGTGTTTAGTGCTGTGTCTTGTGAGTGCCTCATATGGAGGGACAGGCAGATAATAAACCTGGACTGGTGTAAGCTCTGGCAGGGGTCACTAGATAAGAGAATCAAAACCCAATTTGTGTTGGAAGGGACCCTAAAGAGCATCTAGTCCAACCCTCCTGCAGTGAGCAGGAACATCTTCAACTAGACCAGGTTGCTCCAAATCCCATCCAGCCTGACCTGGAATGTTTCTGTGGTGGGGAATCTGCCATTTCTCTGGGCAACCTGTGCCAGTGCCTCAACACTGCCATCATTAACCTTTTCTCCCTTCAATATTGTCTAAATCTCTCTTCTCTTTTTGCTTAAAACCCTTTACTGGTGAGGACTAAATTGGTTTTTCTGGAGGTGATGGAGGCTGGAACAGGCTGGTTGAAGGCAGGGATGGTCAGGGAGCTGGGAATCCTCTGCAGGCAATGAAATCAGGCTGTGTAGGTGGGATAGATCTGGTATTTGTGTCCTTGTTGTAGAACAGAAAGATCTGCCCTTGATGGCTGAGTTACCTGAGGGAAGGCTGTGGGTCAGCCTGGATTGATTGTTCATAGAATCCCAGAATGGTTTGGGTTGGAACGACCTTAAAACTCACCTCACTCCAACCCTCTGCCTTGGGCAGGGACACCTTCCACCAGACCAGGTTCTCCAAGCCACCTCCAGCTTGGTCTTGGACACCTCCAGGGATGGGGAGGACTTTGAGTGAGGAGAGGATTTTCCCTCCTCCTCACACGGGACATTGGCAGGGATGGATGATGGAGCTGTGTGGGCACTCAGCATTCCTGATGTCCCTGCTGGAGGTGGGTAGCAGCACCCTCAAACAATTCAGGCAGATTTTTGACTCAGCTTTAAGCAGAACAAGGGGCTGCAAGTGTCTTTATTGTGCTCCTGGGTGCCTGGAGTTGGTGGTGTGTAGGAGTGCAGGAAACCCACTGCGACGTGGCTGCGGGGCCGAATGCCCTGAGTGGTGTCAGCTTTCGGGGGAGCCGGAGGTCTGGCAGCTCCCAGGAGCTATTTGACACCTTGCAGGGTTGGGCTGGTGGCCACAAGGAGTAACTGTGTGTCTGGGCCGTGGTTTTGTGCTGTGGGGAGGAGATTGATGTGTCTCAGGCTGGGGCAAGGCTCTGCGAGCTCTCTGGTGCTGGAGGCGAAACGAGCCCCAGGGCCCCCTCCCAACAAGAGCTCTGGGCACCTCTGTGGGCTCTGGGGAGAGAGCAGCAAAGAAGAGAACCCTGTGAGGGTTCTGCCCTTGGGCTCATCCCACACCTGCTCTGTCCAGAGTTGAGCTGCACCAGCTCTGCATTTTGAAAAAAGAGTTCAGAGGGCGATTCATGGATGAAGGGAATTGTCTTTTGGGTGATGGGACACGGGAAGGGAGCTGAGGAAGAAGTGTGGAAGCACATCCCCCATTGTTAGGGTTATGTATTTGAAGTTTGGATAGGATTCTGTCCTGCCTGATGTGGTAACAGAACCTGGTCACATGTGATCTCCACTGCAAGACAACATGGAAAGGACCAGTTATGTCCCTTACCTGCAGGAACTCCTCAGGGAGCTGTAGCTGCAGGCACAGGGAGCCCAGGGCAGGGCAGAGTGTTCAGAAAGCATCTGTATCTCAGGCAGTTGAAACTATCACAGGGGAATGGCAGGGGAATCTCCTGTCTGGCCCAGAAAGGGTTAAAAAAAAGTAAAAAAAACCCATCCTACTTCTTTAAACCATAGAAAGCAGGACAAGGCATTTAGAGAGTGTATCATATACAGTATTTCACAAGAAAGTCTATTTCCTGTCTCCCCTATTGTTTTCAGTTTGATTAAGTATATCCTGTTAAACTGTATATTCCTGTTAGGGCTTTTACTTTACTCTGATAAAATGAGGTTATGCAGACAGGAATTTCTTATTCACTGGTATTTCAGGGGTGGGATCTGGCAGAATTGCTTTATCAGTAGGGAGAAAATCATCTTGGCTCTCCTGGTGGTGGCCCTTGCTTTGGGATACAGACATGAGCAAAATTAGGGCATACAGAGCGTAAATTTGATGAAACCCAAAGTCCCTGAGGACCAGAAGTTGTCATGAACTTCACAGGTCTTCTCAGGCTTGTGGTCCAAAGGGGTAGTGACCAAAAAATCTGGGGTTGGTGTGTAGGAGCAGGAGGTCAGTGCTGGTTTCTGGCTGTTGTCACCTGGAAGAGCAGGCTTAGGATGGGAAGATCCAAATCTTGGTCCCCAGCACCTGCACACATCAGGAGGAGCCCCTGATGCAGCAGCAGTCGTGCCCTGCCCTTTGTTGGTGCTCGAGGAGCAGGTCCTGCTGCCCAGGAGGTGGCAAAAAGGTCTGCCAGCAGCTGGTGGTGGCAAAAATTGAGGGGGCACCTCAAACTCAGGCTGTTCCCTCTGAAAGGGCAGCAGTGAGAGATTTCCCACTCGGTTCCCATTTCAGGGAGTTACAGATTTTGACTGAATTGGGTGCACAAAGCCACGACTTGGGCATTTTTGGAAGCTGGCTGACATCAGAACGGTGACAACCTTGATCTTAGCCTGGTGACTTGTCCGGAGAGGTGGCAGCCAGCCTGTAATTTCTGCCAGCCTGTAATCAGCGCTGGCTGGTGATGAAGCACAGCCTTGACTGAGACAACGAGTTAGGGTGGATGCCTCTTGATGAACTACCGTCTCCGCACGGACAATTAGTAATCGCTTCCTGCTAAGCCCTTTGGAATGCGTGCTCCGCTTGGGGCAATGCTGGGAGCCTGCTAAGAACCACCTATGTACTGACTCCTTTTTTTTTCTTTCTTTTTTTTTCCTTTTCCTCTGCTCCAGCAGATTGTCCAGACTCTGTGCCTTCCTCCACTGAAACAGGGGGAACTAATTGTCTAGCCCCTGGGGGGCTCTCAGGTAAGACATCTCTTGTTGTCCTTGATTTTGGCTGTGGGTTGAGGGTTGTGCTGGCTGGGGGTCCTGACAGAATGCAAAGTGATGCTGGGGAGTTTTGGGAATCACTGAGAAGGGTGAGCTTGGAGGGGGAGTTGGGTTTCATCTCAGTGGCAGCCGTGTACCTCTCGTGCAGAGGATGTGTTGAAATGCCAGACAAGGCTCTCCATCCCTGAATGCCTGTGTTTCCTTTGAATTCCAGCCTTATGCTCCATTCATTTTTGTGCTGGGGCAGGGGAAGGCTGAGCAGTGTTGGTTGGTTCATTCAGGTGTGTGGATTGTGGGAGCAGGTGCAGTCATACCTTTAAGTCATGCCTTAAAGAAGGATTTGGTGTCATATCCTTGATTTGGTGGTGGGGACATCTCTTGTCCCTGGGATGAGAGCCCTGCTCAGACTTTGCCCCTGGTGAGGTCACCAGCATCCCCCATCTGAGGCTCATGGTGCCTGGAGAGGAAAGGTGGCCTGTTTTTAACAGAGGATGCTGCAGAGAGAGTTGATGGTGTTTGTGTATCCCTTCCTAATGTATTCAATGATTTCCACTGTTTTCCTATTTGCCATCTCCTTCAGCCTCCAGCTGCTGTTGCAGAATGGAGGCTTGTAGGGTAGTTTCTCCACCCCTCTTAGGGTTTGCATAGGGGCACAGAGGGTTTTGGGTTGGACAGGACCTTTGAAGGTCACTTGGTCCAACTCCCAATGCCATTTCCAAGCCGTGATGTCTCCAGCACCTCATCTCCCACCCCACACCAGCCACCCCAGAGTCTCTGCCAGGATTAAAGTGTCTGAAGCCTCTGTAGCTGCAGGTACAGGCTGACGTCTGAAGGTGCCTGCCTTTGTGGGGATGTCTCCTTTGTTGATGATTTATTCATCACCCTGAGACTGGAATTCGGGATTAGGCTGCACGCGCATGCCTCTGCCCTGCCTCTCTCCAGGAACTGCGTTTGGTGTGGATGTGATGTCTTTAAGTGAGCCTTGTTTGTTTTTCTTTGGGTGTAATATATACCCTGTCTGTTATTTGAGAGGGGAGCATATTGTTTGTTCAAAGGCCCTAATGAGAATTAATCAAACGAAGGGGGAGAGGGAACAGGAAAACTTGTTGCTGTTTGGGTTTTTTTTTTTCTTAAGGCAGAAGGATTTGTGATTTTTTTTTTTACCATTGGAGCCTATAGCTTCAGGGAATTTAAAAAAAAAAGACTGTAGAAAGAAAAAAGACAAGAAGCAAAACAACACAATAAGGATGTTGTTAGATCTTTTTTTTTCCTTTTTTTTTTTTTCCTTTTTCCTCCTGAAATACACCCATTGCGGAGGGGAGGAGAGAGTTCAGTTCCACAGGATACCACATGAAATAAGCAGAGGAAGTACTCGCTTTTAAAAGGGGGCTTTCTGTAAGGTTCAGCCTATTGATAACATCTCGTCTGGCAGCTCTGCTCCTGAAGGGAAGGCAGGAGGTGGGGGCTTGGGCTTCAGGAAATAACATGGCTCGTTCCTGGTGCCTCCCCAAGGGCTGCGGGAAGGGGACCCCCAGCTCCTTAATTGAGCTTCTTCCCCAAATGAAAGCACATTTCCACCTGAAAGTACGTTTTTAACTTACTTTACTCTATTGTTATTATTTCATTGGATTTTTACTTTTTTTTTGCCTCCCTTATCAAGGGTTCCCCCCCTCCCCAAGCCTGGAAACAGAACCTTTTTACGATCATTAACCGCTCTTTTTTCCTCCCCAAATGTAATTGTAGCCATTTAGTTTAATGAGGAGCTGATAGGAGAGTTGACTCTTGAAGGGATATGGTTAGCTACCCAAGCCCTGAATGCCTCCACATGAAAGAGCATTTGTTTTGAATTTGCTCTGATTTACTGGCATCTCCCTTCCGCGTGCAGAAGTGCAGCGCTGAAAATTCCCAACTGGAGAGACCCAGTCAAGAAAGGAAAATAAACGCACTTTGGAGCAATCCTCCAAAGCTCACTTTCTCCTCCTTTTTTTTCCTACCCCCTCCTGCATATTTTAGTGTTAGCAGAAGAGCATTTGAGAAGGGCTTTAATGAGTTATTGGCAGGGTATGTGGGCAGTGCTTTGGCTTGGTCTTATCTGTGTTTGGGCAGGTAGGGATGGGTGATGCTGGGTGGAGAATCCAGCACCCCATGTCCCCTCCAGACCTGAATGTGTTGGATTTGCAGCTCCTTGATCAGAGGATGGTTTAAGAAAAAGGGGGTGGGGGGAAAAAGTAATTATTTTGGCACTTTGGGAACTGGAGTAGGAGGAAAAAGACATCACAGGTTGGTGGTGGGATTGGTCATTAGTGACGTGTGGTGGATGCTGCTGTAGGAGCAAGGTCAGAAATCCTGCTCTGATGTCTTAAAGAGCAATATTTGGCAAGCAGGATCACTCTCAGCACTGAGAATTTGGGAATGAGGCCAGCCTGGGGTTCACAGCCACTCCATCAGGGGAGTGCACGGAGGGGTTGAGGGGATGGTGGCGAGGGGAGCACTGAGGGGGCTCCAAGCGAGCGTCCTTGCAGCTCTCCGTGAGGAGCCTTTGATGAGGAGGAGTCTCAGATCAGCCCCTTCTGGGGCCTGTCTCTTCCTGGGGCTGCAGGCAGTGGTGTTGATGGATACCAGAGGCTCTGGAGGACGCGTGGATGTACGGGGAGTGTTTCCCCCTTGTGATAACTGCTCTGAGCTGCTCCATCCCTCCCTCCCTCTCCTTTCTGTTCTCCTCTGTGACCCAGGAATGCAGTCCTGGGTAGTCCTTCACACCCTCCTGGTGTCCCCTTCTCATCCCACCTCTGCTCTGTATTCCCAGCCATCCCAAACTCTGGCTGGTGAACCCCTTGCTTCCCCCAAGGCACTGGCTCTCACCTCTGTATTCTTGGCTTTATTTATTTTCTTATATCATCTTTATTTTTGTCGGTGGTCAGCCTGTGGGTAGGTCAGGACTCCTCGCTCACGTTTTCTCCCACTGACATGGCTGTGCTCAGGTATTACCAGCCAGATCATTTCTGTCCTCAGTGTGGTTAAAGAGCAAAAATATCCCATTGGAGATAAAAATAATTCCCGTAAATAGGAGACAGAGGGTGGTTTTCCTGTATTTTGAGCTGGCTTGTTCTCAGCAGCTGTGTTTGGTTGTGACTTCTTTCAAACAAGCAAAGCCATGCTTGGAGAGCCTGGAGGTGGCTGGCCCGTGGTTTGGTGGAATAGGTGGGAGCCAAATTGGTGGGACCCATGGAGAAGCCCTGCTCCAAGGGTGGAAGTGAGCTGGTGCTGTTGGTGCTGGGTCTCCGTGGAATGTGATCCCCCAGCTCTGGACATCCCTGTGTGGCGTGGGGCTGGTGGCTCTAGAAGGTTGTGGTGTCCATGGTGGGTGAGGAGTGTCTCTCCAGCAGGACAGGTGATTACTGCTGGATCTGCTGGCAAAGCAAAGCTCTCAAGCAGCCCAGAGCTTGTCCTCAGAGAGGGAGAGCAAGCTGAGCTGGCTTGTGTCCTCACCACATCCACTGCTTTCTTGAAGTTGTTCCTAAAACACCAAACCTGAGAGATTTTGGCCCAATTCTGCTGGTTTGCCCCAACTCTGGGAGCACCTCAGGATCTCCAAGAGCCAGTGGATGTTGAGTGATGATGCTTGGTGGGTGCTGGATCAAGGTTCTCCAAGCCTTGAGGCTGGGAAACCAACAGGGCTCTTCTGTGGCAGGCACAGACTCAGTTTCTCCCTCCCAACCCCACACCAAAATCGCAGGGAATAGACTTCCCCAGGCTGGGAAAGCACTGGCACCGTTCCCTGCTCTGGCTCTCTGTGCTGTGGGACCTTGTCTGGTTTCAGGGACCTCTTGGCTGACTGACATTTCATTCCAGAATTGCGGACAGGCCGGGAATGTTTCACTATGCCTCTGATCCCCGCTGGCATCTGCTCGGCGGGGAAGAAGCACCTTGTCCAAATCCGGAGATATTTGCCCCCCAAAGCGGCTTCCCGTCGCTCTCCCCTCGCCCATGTAAACAGGATCCTGTGCTGTTTCTCCGCCAGAGCCCTGCCTGTGTTTTCCCGTTCCCCCTACTTCCACCTCCCTCCCCTACGGAGTTTATAACCTCCTGTGAAATGCCTTTATTTACAAATTGGCATCCTATTATAATCTGAAATTGAGACATCTTCCTGTGGAACTAGGATTGTATATTTGTCCCAGGGATAAACAATTGCTTGGGAATTTTTTTTTTTCTTTAAGTCCCTTATTTTTGGTTTATTTTCGAGCTGACGTCGTTTTAATATTTTTTAATCTGCTTTTGAGCGGCGCGAGGCGTTGCACCCTTTCCTTCCCAGCCGCGCTGGGAGACGTGACCCCTCTGCTCCCTGCTTGCCTAAAAACCACAGCCCAGTCCTGGAAAGGACAAGGTTATCAGGGGTTAATGCCAGGATGACAGCACTGGAGCCTCTGGAGCAGAGCAGGCTGCCTGCCAGACTAGGAGCCTCCCGGCTCGCCTCGCACATCATCTGACCGTGGCCGACTGGGAGGAGGGAGCTGGTGCTTGGCACCGACCCCGGGCTCTTGGCTTGGCCACCCTCTCCGGTNGGACCCTCCTGGGACAGAGGAGGGATCCTCCTCCCAGCTCCAGACTTTTAGCCGATTAAAACCCCTCCAAAGCAAATAGAATCCATTTAATAATTACTTCAGAGTGCTCTAGAGCCTCCTGAGCTTTCCTAGATACTCTCCTGCAATGTGTTTTAAAAAAGAAGTGATAGCAGAGGTGCTGCCCCCATTAGATAGTTTCAATCCATACCTGTACAGCTTCATTAAACCCATTTTCCCAGATGCCAGTAGATTTTTCCCAGCCAAACGGTGCCTTTGGAACAGCTGATGACAAAGTGCAGGAAACCTCAGAACCAGCAAGTCCATCACAGTGGGGATGATGGTGGGAACAGTGATGGGGGGCTGTGTCACCTGAGTTTTAACCCCTCAGCCTGGCAGGTTTTAGGCAAGAATGAGGCCAGAAAGACGAATTTTGGAAGTTGAGTGTCAGTCCAAACCACGCTCCGCTCGCAGTAACTGCCCTGGTGAGCGCCAGCAACTTGATCACTGGGGACATTTAAGACTCGGTGGGACAAAAACACTCGTAGAGGAGCAGCCCCGGGCTGGCAGGGATGCGGGGCTGCATCGTTTCCATCCCCACCGTCTGCCAGCGCGTATCGCTTACACCCAGGGAACCAGTAACATTACCCACACGCATTTCCCTGCCACGGGCTTGGGGGGATGCCTGCTCCCAGCCCCACGAACCTCCCTGCCGGCTGACAGCGGGGTGCGGAGGGTTTTAGGGTGCCCAGGAGGGAATTGTCCCCCGCTGTCCCCAGCAGGGTGTTGGGGTGGGTGCCAGCCCCTCCGCCGTCCCCCCGCCGGCATGAATGACCCACGCCGCAGCCTGGCCGCCTGCCTACTGTCACAAAGGAGCTTCCTTCCCGGTTTATTTTCAGCGCCGGGATATTATTAACCGCTGAGGCACAGCCTCTGCTCCAGCCACCCTCGCTTTTCGCCTAAATCGCTTTGTTTTCGGCCGCCGCCGGCGCGGCCGCGGTGCCGTCACGGCTGCTGTTGAGGAACAGAGGGCACGGGGAGCCCGATCCTGCACGGGGCTCAGGGCGGGCAGGGGAAGGAGCTCGGCGGCTCGCAGGATTTCCGCCTGCTCTCTTTGGATTAGCCCCTGGGGTTTGTTTCCTTTTTTTTTGTCTTTTTTTTTTTTTTTTTTCTTTCTCTGTTCTTCGACTTTTAATAAGTGTAACGTCTTGAGTGTTGCTGTCCGCCTCTTCTTCTACAAGTTATTTTACTTCTCTGTTAATGCTTTTTTAAAATTATTTTGGCTTTTTTCTTACCATTTTCCCCTGTTTTTCCTCTTTTTTCTAATGTTTTCCTTCCTCTGCCTCTTCCTCTTTTTCTCCTTCTTTT
>VXBR01010130.1:162918-182934 GCA_013400215.1 Cisticola juncidis | reverse complement strand
CCTTCTCTTCCCCCTCCATTTTCTCCTTCTCCTCCTTCTCCTTTTTATATTTCCTTTCCTTACTTTTCCCCTCTTTTTCTTCTTCTGCTGGTTTTCTTTACTCTTCCTGTGCTCCATCTCCTTGTTTCCCTTCTTCTTTCGTTTTCCTTCTTGATGCAAGAAGAGAGCTTTTCTGGGCAAGCACTGCAGGGATTTTCCATCCCCATCCAGGGGAGGGTGGGGGCTTGGATCACCTGTGCACAGACCTGCTGCCACCCTTTGGGGGGTCTTTGCCCGTGGGCTCAAGCCATCAGTTCCAAAAAGCTTTTTCCAGGGTGTTTTGTGCTGTTGAGGATGTGATGTGGTGTTTGCTAACAGACAGCAAACTCGCATTTCTTTTCTTTAATTTTTTTTTTTCTTATTTTTCCCCTGGGTTTTTTTCCCCTCCCTTATTTTGGGTTACCGTTTAAATGCGTGATGATAACTTTCACCCTGTTAATTAACAGGAAACATTGGGACAAGACAGGAAATTACATCATTTTTTTTTATGAGGAAAGAGCCAAGAGAAAAAAATGCAAGAAAACATAGTTATTAGTGAAAGGAAAGAAAGTGCCAGGGGAGGGAAGAGAAAGAAAAGGAGAAAAAAGGAGGAAAACCCACCATCTATCTCATAGGCCCTGCTTTTCCAAGGGTGGCTGCTCCAGTACTTGATTTTATTTTTGTTATGTTGAAAAATATTTGACTAGCAGGGTCACCTTTGCTTGAGCACGACGGTCCAGCTTCCCGAGGAATTTTTTTTTTTATTTTCATGCTTTTTCTCAGCTTCCTTCCCCAAACTGTGAGGCCTAGGAAGCTCTTGGCCAGGAGACTAATTTTGGTTTGGCTGCTCAGCCCTTCAAATTGGTCCCCACCCAGTGTCATTATCTTGGTTTTAACTTGCAAGGGAAAAAAAAAAAAGACAGAAAAAAAAAAAAAGAAACAACCAAAAAAACCACCCTGTAAGAGCTGGCTCAGCCCTTCTCTACCCTTTTAACCTCACTGCAGAAAAAAAACCTACTGGCTTCAGCCTCGCTGGCTGGGTTGTGCTGGCAGTGCTGAGGCACCATGGGCTGGTGGCAGGAGGTCCTGGTGATGCTCTTGGTGATGCTCCCCTGAGTGTTGTGACCTGTCCTTCCTCACCCTCCTCACCCTCACCTTCCTCACCCCCTGATTGGTGGGATCTCCCTCTTGAGGGGCTGGGGTTTGGTGAGCCAGCTTTGGGGTGAAGTCCTGGCTCTTGTGGCTTCTCCCTGGGCATGTGGAAAGGCAGATTTCGGCATTAAGGAGTGGTTCTGTACTGCTCGGGCTCTTAACCCTAATTACAAATATATATCTTATAGATGTGCATAATAAGTGAGGCTGTGGATGGGTAAATATTGAGCAAAATGTGTTTAATCCCTATGTATAGGTTGAATATGTATGGAAATCATTTGTTCAGTGCATTATAAGATCTAGTCAACATAGAATGTGTATATTCTGTAGATATATAGGTTGAATACATTCAATATATTAAATGTATATTAAGCATGTTCTATATTTGAATAGAATTCTGCGTAATACTTACACAGGTTAAAGAGATTTAGTTCATAGAAACCCAAACTTCATCAATAAGTGGCGACTTTGTGGTGGAAGACCTTGGCTTTTAAAAAGGTGGTGGAAATTCAGACATCTGTCACTTTCCAAGGGGTGAGGTTGGCTGTGATTTTTGGTGATGGAAGGCTGTGAGTTGAATTTAGGGGTGATAAAATGTACCAGGCATCACTGCTGGGGGAGGATCTCAGCATCCTTCATGGTGGATAATGCAAAATAACACCAGAGTAGTTAAGTGTCTGTTTGCACAGTGGTGTTCAAGGTGAGGTTTTGAGTAGAAAAGCAGCAAAAATGGCAAAATAGTCAAGAAACTAAGCCATGGGATGAAGTCCTGCCCGCCCACGTGGGATAATTCTCAGTGACCCTGTGGCTGGGCTCTGGCAGCACCTTCTCAGGCAGAGAGGACAGAGTCAATAACTCCATAAAATCATTCTTAGAGCAGGAATCAAGTAACAGGAGTTTTATTTGGAAAAGGAGCTGGGAGCCTGAAGTTACATCACTGCATTTGAACTGATGAATTCATTTTCTTTGGAAGCCGGTCTGAGACTTTTTAGCTCACGATAAGGAACAAACCCATAAATCATAAGCAGAGGCCTGTAGTTTTACTGTTCTTTGTCACAGCCAAGCATGGAAAATGTATCCTGGGTGTCAAGAGCATGGGGCCTTGGCTCACCTGAGAGTTGCACTGCAGTTATTTTCTGGAGGAGCTGGTGTGGTGCTGGGCTTGCCAAGCCCTGCATTCCCAGGGCTTTATCCCTGTGTGGGGATGCTCCTGGGTCTTAGTGATGCCCAAATCCCTTGGGTTTCAGCCCAGGGATGCTGCTGCTGCATCCCAGTGATGCCCAGTTCCTGTGGGCTTTATCTATGTGGGGGGATGCTGGTGGCTGTTGGTGCCACCCCAGATCCTTTGAGTTTGGTCCCCATGGGAAGATGTTGCTGGCTGTTTTTGACACCCCAAATCCCTTGAGTTTTGGGCCCATGGGAGGATGCTGGTGGCTGTTTCTGACATCCCAAATCCCCTGAGTTTTATACTCACAAGAGGATGTTGCTGGCTGTTGGTGACACCCCAGATCCTTTGAGTTTGGTCCCCATGGGAAGATGTTGCTGGCTGTTTTTGACACCCCAAATCCCTTGAGTTTTGTGCCCATGGGAGGATGCTGGTGGCTGTTAGTGACAGGAGGATGCTGGTGGCTGTTGGTGACACCCCAAATCCCCTGAATTTTATACTCACAGGAGGATGCTGGTGGCTGTTTTTGACACCCCAAATCCTTTGAGTTTTGTCCCCATGGGAGAATGCTGGTGGCTGTTGGTGCCACTCCAGATCCCCTGAGTTTTATACTCACAAGAGGATGCTGGTGGCTGTTGGTGACACCCCAAATACCCTGAGTTTTGTGTCCATGGGAGGATGTTGGTGGCTGTTGGTGACAGGAGGATGCTGTAGACTGTTGGTGACACTCCAGATCCCCTGAGTTTTGTCCCTGTAGGAACATGCTGCTGGGTGTCAGTGACACCCCAAACCCCCTGAGTTTTCTGGCCATGGGAGGATGCTGTTGACTGTTGGTGACACCCCAGATCCCCTGAGTTTTATACTCACAGGAAGATGCTGGTGGCTGTTAGTGACACCCCAAATCCCATGACTTTTGTTGCCATGGGAAGATGCTGGTGGCTGTTTCTGACATCCCAAATTCCCTGAGTTTTATACTTACAGGAAGATGCTGGTGGCTGTTGGTGACACTCCAAATCCCCTGAGTTTTGTCCCTGTGGGAAGATGCTGGTGGCTGTTGGTGACACCCCAAATCCCCTCAGTTTTGTCCCACAGGAAGATGCTGCAGGTCCCTGCTCAGGACACAGCTCTGCTGCTCCCACCAGCAGTGGGGTGAGATGAGCCACGAGGATTTCTGTCCCTGTTTTTTCACCTGTGTGCTGCCGACCTGCCCCGTTTTATAGCCCCGGGGCAAACCTCTGCTGGCCTCTGTCTGCGAGGAGGGGCTGCCAGCTCCGCCGGAGCGCCGGGAGGGTTAATTACTTAATGAATATAATATTCTCTGTAATTGCTACGCGTTATTAATCCAGAGCAAAGCGAGAGGCGAGGGGAGGGGCGTGTGTGCATGGCCGGGCTTGTGAGCTCCTTCCCAACGCCACCCGTCCCGTCTGTCCGTCCCCCCGCCGCCCCCTGCCCGGCCCTGCTGTCCGTGTGTCCGTCTGTCCGCCCTGGGCGGTGACCCCGGGGTGTGCGCGTTCTGTGCGCGGCGTGCTCCGCCGCCTGCTCTTAGGAATAGGCGTGATTAGATTATGAAGGCAGACAGAAGTAATGATTAACTTTTTCAGTCTGCCTGCTGTCTCCAGTCTGGCGCTGGGTGTTTTTTTTTCCCCCTAAGTAGGCCCTGGCCCCGCGTCGACAGGGTATTAGGTTGTAAAGAAAGCCAGGAGGAATGAAGGCAAGGGAGGGAGGGGAAAGGGGAGGGAGGGAGCCTTTTCCATCGGATCCGGGACAGGAATTTATTGGCAGGAATGCAGTAAATGCTCCAAATGCCAGCCCAGCTAAACAGTTTTCATAATTGTTACGGAGCGGGGCACGACGAACGTGAAAAGGACTTTTGTTCCTACTCTGCTTTTTCCATGGGTTTGCATCTCTGCGAGGGAGATGCTGCTCTGGGAAAAGTTGCTGGGGGAAGTGAGCTTTTTTTTTTTTTTTTTTTTTTTTTTTTTTTTTTTGGGGGGGGGAAAAAATTTTTTTTTTTTTTTTTTGGTGCGGGGAGAAACATATATTTACGTCTGCTTTCAGTCTTTAGGGGAGAATTCTGGGTCAGTGTGCTGCAGGAGAGGAGGGTTTTTTTTCAGTGCTGGAATAAGAACAGCAGTGATGGTGTGTTGTGTATGGGGGTGGGTGTGTAATGCAGTTGGGGGGAAGATCCCAACACACATCTCTGTATTAAGTATCCATTTGGAAATCCTAGACTGCTCTATTCAGGTTTTATTGAGGTTTGAGCAAGGTTTTTAACCTGTAACCCACGTGGCTACATGTTGTCCGGGAGAGCTGTGGCTTTCCTGGGGGCTGTATCCCTCTCTCCTCCGGGGATCCCTGGGTGCTGGATGACCTTCCCTGACTTGAAACAGTGAAGCTTTTATTTTTCACTGCAAAAAGCTTTTTGAGGTAAAAAGCTGAGGGGCTGGGCCGAGGGGGGCTGTGACCCCAAGGCTGGCATGGCCCAGTGGCCTCTGTTGGCTTCAGCACCTGAGGTGTGATTTATCCCAGAGAGGTGATGGGCAGGATGCTGCCACAGGAGCCTCCAGCTCAGCCCAAACTGGGAGAGAGATTCTTGGCAAGCTCATCCTCCCTGAGTCTGATTTGCATTGCAGTAACTCAGGAGCCCTTTGTGTGCTGGTTTCTCTTTCTCAGAAGGTTTCTGGTTGAGGTCTGGGTTGGGTCTGGGTGGGGAAGAGGTGTGTCCTGCCCTGGCTGAGGCTGAAGCGTGGAGGTGGCTGCTCCTCTCTGGGAGCTGGGGCTGGCACCAGCCCTGAGTCACTTGGAGCTCCCAGGGCAGCATCTCAGAGGGCTGAGCCAAACGAGCCTCTTGGCTGGTTTGTTACAAAAGTGAGATTATTTTGGGTTGCCTGAAGGAAGGGGGAGAAGGTTGGAGAGTGCAGAGGGCAGTGGAGCACCTGCACCACCTCCAGAGCCAGCAGGTCTCCACCAGCACATGCAGCAAAAATAGGATTTCTGAGGGGTTTCCACGTAGATCTGCAAGCCCTTGTGACTCTCTGGATGTCCTGGGAGCCTTAAAAACCCCGTGGATTTTGGCAGGGCTGCTCTGGAAGGGTCTCACCTCGTGCAGCATCCCTTTGTCCCACCCAACTCGAGTTGGAGCTTGGGGAAGGGATTCCCGTCCTACCGCTTTTTTGAAACAAGGGAAAAGTTTTCCCACACCTTTGAGGGGTGCAGAAGGAGAGGCAGATAAAGAAGGTTCTTTAAATTAAAACTTCAAAAATAATTAGGCTGACTGTATACTAAACAACAGCAAAGAGGCCCATTTACTGTAAATATTATGAATGGATTTGGCTGGCTTCTTCATCCCCACCCTTCCTCTAAGGCTTTTCTCTGAGCTGAGTCGAAATTCGGCCTTCAGACAGCACAGTACTCTATAATTTGCATGGCTGATGAGGCCTGAAGCCTGGTACAGAGGAAACTGGAGTCAGCTGGCTCCTCTAACCACTGGAGACAGGCAGACAGGCATTTTTGGTGTGTGCCTGCATATTTCCCTCCCCCTGCCCCACCACCTTGTAGCTCCAGCCTTGCCCAGCTCTTAAAGAGAATGGTCACAAGAAAAGGGTTCTTCTCTTCTAGAGTCGTTTTTAGCCGTGGTAATTGATTAATCACCGTAATTAGACAGTAGCAGTGACTAATAGGATGTTTATGAATCAAATTTCTGGTTTGGTGGACTCCGTGAACTCAGCAGTTTCACTTGGGTTCTTTCTCTGCCACCCTGCTAAATGCAGGGGGCATGGATCACCCTATATTTTAAATATGTTTTTTAATATTTTTGGACATTACTCCTGATCCAGCATTTGGACCACTATTGGCATTTGCCATAGTGGTGTTTACTCTTGAGTCTGTCTCAACAACATGCTTGCAGGGCTTCTTTCTTTTCTTTCTTTTCTTTCTTTTCTTTCTTTTCTTTCTTTTCTTTCTTTTCTTTCTTTTCTTTCTTTCTTGCTGTCTTTCTGTCTTTCTGTCTTTCTTTGTCTTTCTGTCTTTCTTTCTTTCTTTCTTTTTCTTTCTCTCTCTTTTTCTTTCTTTCTTTCTCTCTTTTTCTCTCTTTCTCTTTCTTTCTTTCTTTCTCTCTCTCTTTCTCTCTTTCTCTCTTTCTCTTTTTCTCTTTCTCTCTTATTCCCTTTCTCTCTTTTTCTCTTTCTCTCTTTTTCCCTTTCTCTCTTTTTCTCTCTTTTTCTCTCTTTTTCTCTCTTTTTCTCTCTTTTTCTCTCTTTTTCTCTCTTTTTCTCTCTTTTTCTCTCTTTTTCTCTCTTTTTCTCTCTTTTTCTCTCTTTTTCTCTCTTTTTCTCTCTTTTTCTCTCTTTTTCTCTCTTTTTCTCTCTTTTTCTCTCTTTTTCTCTCTTTTTCTCTCTTTTTCTCTCTTTTTCTCTCTTTTTCTCTCTTTTTCTCTCTTTTTCTCTCTTTTTCTCTCTTTTTCTCTCTTTTTCTCTCTTTTTCTCTCTTTTTCTCTCTTTTTCTCTCTTTTTCTCTCTTTTTCTCTCTTTTTCTCTCTTTTTCTCTCTTTTTCTCTCTTTTTCTCTCTTTTTCTCTCTTTTTCTCTCTTTTTCTCTCTTTCTCTCTCTTTCTCTCTCTCTTTGTTTCTTTCTCTCTCTTTCTCCCTCCTTTCCTCCTTTCCTCCTTTCCTCCTTTCCTCCTTTCCTTTTCTTTATTCTTTCCTTCCCTCTTCCCTTCTTTCTCACTGTTATGTTCTGAATTCACCCTCGAAAAGGTCAAGGCTGGCTCCAGGCTGGGGGTAGGCTGACCTGGGGCTCCACCAGGCTGGGGTGGGATCTGAGGGATGTCCTCAGGGGTGATTCATCTCTGCCCACCACCTCACCTGACCTGGTTTTTGTCCTGATTTCACCAGGGGGATTCCCAGCTGTGGGCAAGGTGATGGCAATTTTTGGTTGGGTCACCTGGGGTCTGAGCAAAGCCCTCCCAAACTTTCAGGTCACTGTTAATACAAACCTGAACCAAAGACCAAGAAAAACGGGGAAATATGAGACTCCTTCCCCTGATGGCTTCTGCCATATTTTATCCTGCTTGACCTCATCAGACTCAATCTTAGTAAACATCAGCAAATTGAAATCTCGCGGTGAAACTCAACATTTATTTTCCTGCAAGGCTGACTGATTCTGCAAGGAACAAGGAGCCATTTGAGTGATTGATTGGACAACTTGCTAATAAATTAAAAAAAGTAATCTTAAGGCTCTTTAGCCTGCATGACTATCGTATATGCTGAGTAATAAGAGCCGTCTAATTAGACATAGACACAAATTTATGGTCTAGCCTGTCAATCCACGGATTAAGGGCTGCATAAGTACCTACTGACACGATGGGCTGTAATGGCTCCTAAGGAGATGTTATGGTCTCTCATGTCAATAATCCACGGATTAAAGGCTCCCTAAGCAGGTGTTGACGTCTCAGCTCTTGGGGGCTCCTGTGTGGGCAGGTGGGGGGACCCCACGGGTGCTGTCCCTGCAGAAGGTGAGGGTTTATTCCTTCTGCAGACAGCAGGAGCTCAGCACAGGACTGGGCTGAAATTTAGGCTTCCAGAAACCATCCCAGGGCTCCTGGTGGAGGTGAAGTTGTCTAGCCCTGGTGTGCTGGGAGATAGGAAAGGTTTGGGGTGAACACTGCTATGGGTGGAGTCTCCAGGCTGCCACAAACTTTGTTAAAGGCACAAAGTCCCTTTTTTGCAGCAGAATATATCCTTTCTTGTGGATTTATCCTTTAATTTGGACTCTTTTTTTCCCCTTTCCTTTTGCTGAATGTGCCTGGAAATCTAGCTTTTAGATATTTTTCTTCATTTGGTTTATCTGTTTGGTTGGGTTTGGTGGGTTGTTTTTTTTTTTTTTTTTTGTTTTGTTGTGTTCTTCTACCCTGTAAGTGACCTGAGAGACTAAAAAGGAAGGGAGGTTACCCTTTTGGGTGCCCATTTTTCTTTGTTTTGTTGAGCACACCATGCCCTGTGTTCTCCTCACCTTGATGCAATGCCTTTTATTTCTCAAGTAAGGGGTCAGGGGGATGTTTTGACTGAGATCCTACAAAATCAGCATTTACCAGTAACAGGAGGGGCCAAACTGCCCAGGAGGAGTCCTGAGGACCCTCCAGAGGAGCATTTAAAGCCCCGTGACAACCTCAGGGTTTTGTGTCTCCATCTCTCCCTCTCTCCAGGAGCAGGAGAGGAGGAGGGTGGTGGCACTGTCCTGGACACACAGATGCCACCTGAGGTCAGCCAAGAGAGATTATCGGGCGCGAGACATGCTGAGCTTGGTCTCAGCCCTGGCCCCAGCCAGACATGTTGTGCTGACACCAGTCCAGACAATTTTTTTTTTTCAAGCACGAATGCCCTCTGTGTGTGCTGGTGGATAAAGGAGGAAGGGCTGTGATGTGCTTGTCTGCTCCTTGGCAGTGCCCGTGGCAATGGTTTTCCAGCAGAAAGCTGTCTCCTGGAAATTCAGGCAGGATTCTCTCCAGGTCTTTTAGGCTCCCAAAAGCACAGGGACGTGGAGCTGCTGCAGCCAGGGCAGAGGAGGGCACGGAGCTGCTGCCAGGGCTGGAGCCCCTCTGCTCTGCAGCCAGCCTGGCACACCTGGGGCTCTGCCCTGCACAAGAGAAGGCTCCAGGGAGAGCTGCCAGCCCCTGCCAGGGCCTCCAGGGGCTCCAGGAGAGCTGCACAGGCCCTGGGGACAAGGCCTGCAGGGACAGCACTCAGGGCATGGCTGCCAGGGAATGCCAGAGGGCAGGGCCAGCTGGGAGATTGGGCAGCAATTGCTGCCTGGGAGGGTGGGCAGGCCCTGGCACAGGGTGCCCAGAGCAGCTGGGGCTGCCCCTGCATCCCTGGCAGTGTCCAGGGCCAGGCTGGATGGGACTGGGAGCAGCTGGGACAGGGGAAGGTTGTCCCATGTCCTGTTCCATGGGGTGGAATGGGAGCATTGTTATTGTCCCTTCAAACCCAAACCAGTTTTGGAAATGAGGAGACTTTTGTTGGCTGTTTGTGGTAAATGCTACCATTGTGAGTATTGTGCCAGGGCTGATGTTTGGTGAGAAATCCAGACCCAAGAATGAGGCAGAGTAGAGGGGATGAGATGGTGAGAACTTTAGGATGAGCATGAGAAGATGCTCATGACTAAAAATGCTTTTTGGAAAAACAAATGTATATGTACATATATTACAGTGTATATACATAGTTCAGAACACTTCTACAATTGGATAATTTAATTTGCCTCTGAGCCTGATGCCATTGATGACAGATCCAATAACAGGCATTTAAAATCCTCATCACTGAGGCCCTTTCATTCCCATTTTCAGTGTTGTTGTCACAGACACTGGTAATAATTCTGACAACCCTTGACGTGGTCAGCTGGGAGCAGTCCTGGTGGGTCAGATAGCTCAGTGTGTGTAAACTTATTTTTTCTTTCAAGGTTGGTTGACTACAGGAGAACCTTTACCAAAAAAAAAAAAAAGCAGAGCAAAACCAAAAGATCCCCAGCTTAGCTACCCTCTACATTCATGAACCTGGCATTGGGACAAGGGTGACATCTGAGGGACAACAGAGATCTAAAACAACCTCAGGACTGCAGCTGTGTTGTTTTAGATAATTATTATTATTTCTTAAATTCAATTTTGCTAAAATGCTTTGGGTGAATTAAAAAAGAGAATTTTTTCTTCCCAAACTGCTAATAAAACTGCTGCAGCTTGGAAAGAAAAAGTATGGATGACATGAATTCATCACCTTAAAACTCACCATGTGATGGAGAGGAAAAACACCAGGAATTTCCTGCCACTACCAAGCAGGGAGAGATGTGAGTCCTTCTGCCACAGCTTGGAAGAACCAAGTGTGGGACTCAAAAAATTTTGGTGTTTCTGTGGTGTGAATGTCCCATACCCACTGCTGTTTCTGCAGGGGTTTTTTTTGGTGGAAGGGGAGTTGTTGCTTTGGTCTCCCATCCTCCTGGATTTCTCTATTTTCAGCAGGAGCAGGATCTCCACAGACAGCATGTGGAGAAATCCTAATATGGAGAAATCCTGGTCTTTTATTGAGGAAGTTCAGGCAGGGCTGATGGTTTTGGAGGCCAAGTGGTGGGGAACCTCACAGCCTCTTGTGCAGACTGGTGTGTTGAGGCTTAGCTGGGATGATGCTTTTATGGAGGATAATGGATTGGCAAAACTGGGGAAATCCAGGAAGGAAAATCCAGGAAGGTGTTGAAAATAGGGAGGAAAAAAGAGTTTTCCAGTGGGAATGGGATGTGGTGTGATACAGTTGTGCTGGGGCATCACTAGTGGTGAAACATCAGCACCAAAAATGACAAAAAATGTTACCCCAGGGGCTCTGGGCCAGTGCCTTGACTTCTCCCTTCTGTGAGGAGCTAATGTGAATGGATGTTCTCTGTAGACCTGACTAATCAATACAACTAATTCCCTAAATTCCTGAGGGAAAACTCACTGTATTTTCAGTTATTCCTGTACTATTACTTTTTCACAATGAGCCTGCTGGAGCCTCGAGGCGGGCTGCAAATGGCAACCATGGAAAATCCTAAATAACCCAGTGATAGCAGCAAATGGAGGGGTCCTTAATCAGGAAATAATGGTGCAGATGTTTATAGCATTAAACATTATCCTTGTTTGCTGGGATATGGGAACGCTCCTAGTTCGCTGGGAGTTTTCCAGGCATTTGGAAAGGGACGTGTTTGCAGTGAGGAGCTCATAAAAATGATGCTTTTAACTCAAAACAGGGATCCTGAGGGGCTGGCAGCCTTCTATGGGCTGTGGCACACGAGGGTGTGCTGGGGAGGATGTGGCTGTGAGTTTTTCCTGGTATCTGGGATTTTGTGGAGATGGGAGCTGGGTGCCCTGACCCCACGTTGCACAGCGGGGTGGTTTTTTTTGGTCAGAATACTTCTGTTTGCTTAGTTTGTGCAGACCCACGGTTATTGCCACCAAAAAAAGCCTTTTGGGGAGGAAAAAAAGGAAAAAAAGGAAGTCTGTCACTGTAGGAAGCATCTCTTGAGTCATTTTTTCCTTCTCTCCTGCCACCTCCTCTCCTGTCGGAGCGATGCCACTGGCTTTTCCCACCCCTTTTGGGAGCAAGGGGGCTCCTCCAGGGCCCCAAAAACTGCAAAAAGCAGCTTTGGTGGTGGCTGGCAGGGAGGCCTGAGCCTGTTTATCCCAGCTCAGCCCTTGTATTCTCATGGATTTTCGACTAGACATGCAGTCAACAGCCGGAGCCCGCAAACGGAAGAGGCTCTGGCATATTTATACTGTGCTGGCATCAACTCCCTAAAAAAAAAAAAATAACAACTCAAACATCCCGGATTACCTAAGATTCGTCCTTGAGGTCTGGTCACCCCATGTCATTCAGAAACCTAGTGGGATTCATTCATGAACTTCCAACCCTCCATAAAGGTCTGTTCATTCATGGCCAAGGCACTTTTTCTATTTTTTTCTTTTTATTATTGGTAGGTTTGTGAGGTTTTTTTCTATCTTTTCCTTAAATGATCTAGCAATTAAATAGCTCTCTGTGAGCAGCAGTGAAGTAGTTGTTATGTGGTCCTCACTAATGCAAGCACAAAAATCAGGTGAAAAAGTCACTTTTCCCTCTATCACCTCCTGAAAGGGACAATTTTATGTTCAAATGAATAAAATCCTGTAGGAATTTCAGCAGGGGTCCAATGGTTCCAAATTCCCTCACTGCTGTAAAACAAAAGGTTCTGAACAACACTGGCAGGCTGACAGTGAGGAGGGAGGTACTGGGTGGTCACCAGTGATCCCCTTTGGATTGAGGAGCATCCTCCTCCTGGATCCCTCCCAGATTCTTCTCTCTCAGGTGGTGGAAACTCCTTCCTGGGGGTGTTTCCTGCCCCTTTTGCATGGGGGACACCCCAGCTGGGTTAGTGAGGAGGAAATAACACAAACTGCCCTCCCTGCCCCTCCTCACTCCCAGGTTTCAGCAGGACAGAATTTACCCTTACAACAAAGCCTTGTGTGGCACCAAAAAAATGAGTGCAAGGAAAAACTGGGGTGCACCTCAGCAGATGCTGTCCCAGGGACCAGAACCCCATCTCTCCTTTAACCTGGGAATGAGGGTCCCTATTTTGATACACACACAGTCAGGCCCGTTTTTAGTAGCTGCCTCCAGCAACTGCAGAAATATTTTCCTTGCTGGCATAGAAATGAGGAAATTAAAAGTGTGCGGCTGGGCTTTTTTTTTTCTTTTTTTTTTCTTCCCTTCTCTCTTAAAAGCACAGCACAGGGCTTGAACGAGATGGGAGAAAAACTGGGAAAATGGGCTTAAAAATAGCAAAAACAGAGAGAGCAGGCAGCCAACGTGTTGCCCTGGGAGAGAGGGGTTGGGGAGGCTGCAGGAAGAGCTTTTGGTTGCTGGGTCACCCACCATCCCAGCTCCAGCAGTTTCCCTCATAGTTCAGGGGATTATTTTGGTAGTGCTCACTAACTTGCATTCCCATCTTGTTTTTTTTTTTTTAAATACTGTTGTAGAGATGAATAGTTCCCAGGTCTTAACATGCCTACTGAGGCTGGAAGGAATTACCCGCCGAGCAGCGCCAGGCTGCTGGGGATCCTCCACCAGGAAAAGGCTTTCTCACATTCCTTCCCCTCCTCCTGCCTTGCTTTTTCCTCCTACATCACTGCCATGGGGTAGCTGTGTATGCTACATGAATGAATTTCTGTGTTTTTTTCAAGTTTTTAGGCTGTTTTTGTTAATGTGTGTGGAATTTTTTGGTTCCCTCTATCTTTTGGTGCTTCCTGTAGGTAAGGGTGACATCTCATGTCCCCTCATCTCATCACCCAGGCCCTTCAGGCAGGGAAGAGCCCCATGGACCACAGCAGTGAAGTTCTTATCCTCTCTGGTCCCATAGGGTGGCTTTCAATGTGCTTTTCTTACCAACACCTCATTTTTTCAGTGTCTGTGTATAGTATATTGTCATTTATAGAAACAAATCCATCATTCAGTGGGTGAAAATCAGGGGGCTCAGGTGTTTGGTTGCACAAACATCTCTCACTTCTGCTGGCATGGGAGGTGGTCCTGGTGTTGGTTTGGGTGTTGGTTTGGGTGAGGGTGGCTGTGGCTGTGTCGTTGACTGTGATGCCATTCAGGATCTGTAACTCCAACTCCAACTAGAACCAGGCACTGAAACAAGACAGGAGCGCCCCAAACCTGGAGAAATGGTTTTTTGGGAATGGTGTTTTGGAAATGCACTGTTGAAACAACACAGGAGTGCTCCAAACCTGGAAAAATGGTTTTTTGGGAATGGTGTTTTGGAAATGCACTGTTGAAACAACACAGGAGTGCTCCAAACCTGGAAAAATGTTGTTTTGGAAATGGTGGATGCGCTGTGGACATTGGTGTGTGCATGGAGAGGATTGTGAAGGTATGGACAGGCTGGTTCATGACGCTAAATCTCACCATTTTTTTTCCCTCTCCTTTCCCCGTTTCCCCTCAGATTCTCAAGTTCTTCAGGAGCCAGGGGATAGGTCACACTGGTGTGTGGTGGCATACTGGGAAGAGAAGACGCGCGTGGGTCGGCTGTACTCTGTCCAAGAGCCCTCCCTGGACATCTTCTACGATCTACCTCAGGGGAACGGCTTCTGCCTCGGGCAGCTCAACTCGGACAACAAGAGCCAGCTGGTGCAGAAGGTGCGCAGCAAGATCGGCTACGGCATCCAGCTCAGCAAGGAGGTGGACGGCGTGTGGGTGTACAACCGCAGCAGCTACCCCATCTTCATCAAGTCGGCCACACTGGACAACCCCGACTCCAGGACGTTGCTGGTGCACAAGGTGTTCCCAGGGTTCTCCATCAAGGCCTTTGACTACGAGAAGGCGTACAGCCTGCAGAGACCCAACGACCACGAGTTCACGCAGCAGCCCTGGACGGGGTTCACCGTGCAGATCAGCTTTGTGAAGGGCTGGGGGCAGTGCTACACCAGACAGTTCATCAGCAGCTGCCCCTGCTGGCTGGAGGTCATTTTCAACAACCGGTGACTCGAGACAGAGTGAACTCATGACATCTATACTCCTTTGCTGCTATTACTTCCTTCTGAGTGCTTGCTTTTCATGCAGACTTTGTTTTTTTCCTTCGTTTGTGGTTTCCTTCGTTTGTTCCGTTTTGTTTTCGCCCTTCTTCGTTTTGAGAAATAGCTTACGGAAGATTTTTTTGTTCGTTCGTTTTGTTGGTGTTTTTTTTGCCTTTGGGGTATTTTGATAAATATATATCTATTTTTTAAAAACGTGTGAATGACCAATAACTCTCAGAAGGGCGAGAGAAGGGTGCAGTTGGGGATAGATCACATGAGATAATTATTTCTTCACGCCTCTCAAAAGGATTATCCAATGGGGATCGACGATTTGAAAGCCACTAGCTCTATGTTACAGCTCCTTCTCTGGGACAACACGAGGAGATGACTGTAGATTTTTGTAGGCACCACCTTCCCAGCCACGGCGACACCCAGACCCCTTCCCCAGCAGTGCTCAGCCCGCGTTGCCGCCGGAGGATGGTGCAGAACCTTCACAGACAGGTCCTTGGCCGACCTTTCGTGTTTCTCTTGTTGCTGGGTCCGTGTCTTGTCACTGTGTTCATTGTTCCACTGCTTTTTCTGTGTTTGTTATGATCGTGGGTTTGGTGTGACGGGGGGGAAACAACGGCGTGGCCATTTGAGCTGAGATGCAGGGTGACAGAATTGTAAAACCCGAAAAAACAAAAGTCAAAACTAAAGGAAAACGAGTGGGGAGAACAAGAGAAAAAGTGTTCACAGCAAGTCGGTGTGTCGTAACCTGCTCAGATCAGGTTATCCAGGTACCATCTTATCTGGAAATGCAGTTGTGCTTTCATTTCTTCTTGAATTCATACACGAGTATGATACTTTTACACTGTTCTTAGCTCAATGAGCATGTTTAGACCTTAACATAAGCTATTTTTCTAAATATAAAGGTTTAATTGAACAAGAGAGCATTCTTCTTGGAACTTTAGCGTTGTAGTGCTTTGGAAAAACACCCACACAAAAGAAAGGACTCCTTAAAAAAACCCTGAGATTTATTAAAGAAAAAAAAAATGTATTTTATGTTATATATAAATATATTATTACTTGTAAATATAAAGACGTTTTATAAGCATCATTNGGCATCTGGGTGGGATCATCCTGAACCTTGGGCTGGTTTGGTGCCCAGTGTGCCCAGTTTGGCTGCACCCTGTCAGCCCAAGGCTGGAAGGACTGGCTGCCCAAAATCCACTGGGCTGTTTCTGGTTTTGTTCCTATTTCTCCTGACTTCAGCCTGAGAGAACCCCAGTGCTGGGGACACAGCTCCTGTTTGACCCTGTCCCACAGATACTGGGCTGAGCTTGTGCTCTCTGCTGGGACACAGGTGAGGAGGAAAATAGGAGGAGCATTTCCCTGTCCTTGCATTTTCCTCGACTATTTCCTACTCCCTTCATAACCCATGCCTCTGGAAATGAAGGTGGTTGTGCCTTTTGTCCCCCTCCCCCTGATTTAGGCATTCCCTGCTCCACATCCACCCTGCACATGTGCCCTGCCAGGGGCAATTCCTTATAAATTGTTCCTGCCTTTGGTGGATTAGGACCTTGAGTGGGAACCCTCCTGGAGGCTCAGGGATGTGGACAAGAGGAATTTCTAGATGAGCTCCCACCCTCCCAAAATGTGTGGACCCCAGGAGTGTGGCTGGAGGCTCTGCTGTCCTCCCAGGGGTGGGTGGGTCTCTGTGAGCATCACTCCATGCTGTGCCTCCTCCTCAGCCTTTCCCAGAGGGATTTGCTGACAGGCACAGCCTTTGCTTATCTCCAAATGGACAGTGCCTGCAGCTGAGCACAGGAGCCAGCTGCAAAATGGCTTTTGCTTGTGGGAGGGTTTGGGTTTCCAGGTTCTCTCCTCATCCTTTCGGGTGGGAATCAGCATGGAAAGCTGGGGCAGAATGGAGGTGATGCCTTGGAAAGGCTGAGCTGGAACAGAGACTGGGCAGGGCCAGAGAATAAAGCAGGGATTTATTGAAAGGCCTTTAGGATACACCGTGGGCAGGACAAGAGCCTGGCTAGGGCTGCATCCAAGGTGGACCCAAAATGGTCACAAAATGGGCCATTGGTCACTCAGATCTTACCTTTTTACAACTTTTGGTTCATTTGATCGTTGGGTTTAATTGTCCAAATACAGCATTATGTTGTGAGGTCCCATCCTTCTTCTTCCTCTCCTCAGCCCACCCTTGTTTGTGCTGTTGGGCTGAAACTTGTCCTTGGTGTGCCGCAGGAAAAGGATTTGTTTTGTGTCTCTGCTCTGTGCAGAGCTGAGTGACCCTGAGTGTGAGCTCAGAGCTGCTCCCTTGGCAGCACAGAGCCTGAAACACGTGAAAACTAAAACTGAAGGCATCAGATGCACCCATCCTTAGTCCTGCTTAGTGTGCCCACACACACCTGGGAGGACAGGAGTTGAAACTGTCTTGTCTGTGCTAAAATTCAGCTCATTTCCATTCTGAGATACCCAATAATCCCACGGGACCTGCAGTGGGCCAGGCCAGCAGTGGTGACAAGCAGCAGGAGCTCCAGGTCACCATCAGGGCACTGCAGGTGAGGGATGAAGCAGACAAGTCCCTGACACAAACCTTTGCTGAGTCCTCCTGAGTTCTGCAGGACTGATCTATGTGAGCAGGGCTCTGGGGGCAGCAGGGACCTGGGGTTACAAAAAGCACCCCAAATCTAGGTACATGGCCAGGGTCACGCTGGGGTAACAGCCAGCTGTCTAAGGATCACCAAAGACCAGAAAATCATGGAATGAATCGGATTGCAAGGGACCTTAAACTAGTTCCAAGCCCTTCCCATGGCAGGGACACCTTCTACTATCTCAGGTTGCTCCAAGCCCCGTCCAGCCTGGCCTGGGACTCTTCCAGGGATGGGGCAGCCACAGCTGGGTGGGTTTTACCCTGGATTAACCCAGAGATAGGGAATATTTGGTTCACTTGTGCTTCTCTCACCTCCAATCTGGGCTGCTGGGCTTAACCCAGAAGAGATGAGATGACAGCTTTGAACCTGAGGTGTGGCTCCAATTGAGCTGCATGGACAGACACAGAACTCTGCATGCAGAGGAGTTTTTGTGTGTTTTTGCCTTGTTCCATGAGGTACACACTGTATCCTGGTGGTTAAGGCCCTGAAACCAAATTGTAGCGTAGATAACTTTGTCCCTTGAATTAAGATCTGATTTTTGTCCATGAGTCCATGAGACGTGGCCAAAACATTTAACCTTCCTGTTTTCTAGGACTTAAACTTGTGAGGTACAGAGGTTACAAAAAGTTGCTTATCTTGAAAGCTGAAAGGATGAAACAAACTCTTCACAGCAGCTTTCCAGAATATATCAGGTCACAAAAATACTCCCAGGGCTGGAGCCCCTCTGCTCTGCAGCCAGCCTGGCACACCTGGGGCTCTGCCCTGCACAAGAGAAGGCTCCAGGGAGAGCTGCCAGCCCCTGCCAGGGCCTCCAGGGGCTCCAGGAGAGCTGCACAGGCCCTGGGGACAAGGCCTGCAGGGACAGCACCCAGGGCATGGCTGCCAGGGAATGCCAGAGGGCAGGGCCAGCTGGGAGATTGGGCAGCAATTGCTGCCTGGGAGGGTGGGCAGGCCCTGGCACAGGGTGCCCAGAGCAGCTGGGGCTGCCCCTGCATCCCTGGCAGTGCCCAAGGCCAGGCTGGACAGGGCTGGGAGCAGCTGGGACAGTGGAAGGTGTCCCTGCCATGGCAGGGGTGGCACTGGATGAGCTTCAAAGTGTTCTGTTTTTCCATGAAAATGCAAAGATCCAGCAAAACCAGAGTCTGTCTGTGGAGATGCTCCTATGATGGGTGCAGGGCTGGTGGGCTCCTGTGTCATTTGCAGGGTGCAGAGAGGGTCTGGGATATCCTCCAGAACTCCCACTTTTCTCCTTGTCCTCTGTGACACACCCTGGCCATGGCTGTGACACACTGAGCTGGCTGGACCTGCAGCTGGACTTCCCTTTCCAGGTCAAACAATAAATCATCTGGAGAACGACCTGAAAAACCCGGCAGATCACTTTATTCTATGAGATCTTTGCTTGCATTCATCTGTCAAAATACAAGGCCAGGCAATGCTGTTCACAGTCAGAAAGCTGAGAAATAATCAGCAAAACTATGGCTTTTCAATGCTATGACAGTTTCAGCTGAAATGTTCCAGCCCTCACCTCCTGCTGAGCTAATTTTAGCCCTCATTCAACAAGGAAAGAAAAAAAAGAAAAGAGCATGACAGAAGGATGCTGAGCACCAGTTCATGTGTGTCCCCATTCACTCGTGCAGCTCTGGGGCTGGTGGATGTGGGGAGAGTGGGAGGTTAAAATAGAGAATAGAGGTTAAGCAAGGAAGAATTCCCCCTTGTCAAGAGTTTCCCAACTGTAATTCCATCTTTAGGGCTCGGAAAAGCTGCAGCCACACAAAGCAAAGTGCTGACCTGGTACAACCCTGGTCTGAGCAGAAGCACAGATGAAGAAGCTGTGGACAAGGACAAAGCCACCTCCTCCCAAAATGAAAACGCTGAGAAGTCACTCCTGGACAGCTCCACGGTGTCCTTCTTGCTTCAAGCCTCCAGAACCTTAATTCAGGCACGCCCCAGATCTGTGGGCATCTTCCTGCAGAGAAATGGTGGTCCTGGGACCTCACCTACCTATGCTCTGTACAGCTGATCTGTGCATTCCACTCTTCCCTCCTTGGAAATCACCTTAGGGAAATCTCATCTGCCTAAGAGGCTCAGACATGAGGTGGCTGAGACTGTCTGAAGTCCAGATTTCCCAGAGGATGGCAGGACACGTCTCCCTCCTCTCTGTCTTAGAAAGGAATTTCCCTGGAAATTTGGGATGGCTGAGATCAGTCTGTCCTTGTTAACTGTATTTTTGCTTTGGACCATGGTCCCATAAGTGCTAAATCTTCTGATGATACATTGCAGCAGGTTTTTTCCCCAGTGCTGCTGAGCAGTAATTGAAGAGTGCAATATAGAAGGGTCAAACAATGTAATTTTTTTTTTCCTAAATCACACCTGAAGTATTGCCAAAGTGTCAGCTGCTGAGGTCCTGCAGGGGAAGGTGGTGAAATTCCACCCTCTTCTCAGACCATGGTTTTCCACATGGGAAAGCCATTTCCAGGTGGTGCAGAGCCATGATCCCAGTGCCAGGTGATGCTCAGATCACTCCCCACCCTCCCAAGGTGTCTGCAAGCCCAAGGAGGAAAGGATCCTTGTGCCCACGCAGCCCTCAGGACACTGTGGTGGCTGTGGGATGGCTGCTCCAGGCAGTTCAAATCCATGAATCCCTGGAAAAGTGGATTCTTCGTGCTGGTTGTGCTTCCACTGGTGTAAAGATGCCCCAGTGGATTGTACCTCAGCTTGTGAATGGTAGCTCAGATAGGTATTTGTATCTATCCATCTGTCTGTCTGTCTGTCTGTATCTATCTGTCTGTCTATCTGTCTGTCTGTGTCTATCTATCTATCTGTCTGTCTGTCTATCTGTCTATCTATCTATCTGTCTGTGTCTATCTGTCTGTCTGTGTATCTGTCTGTCTATCTATCTATCTGTCTGTCTGTGTCTATCTATCTATCTGTCTATCTATCTGTCTGTCTGTCTATCTATATCTATCTGTCTGT
>VXBR01010130.1:107069-162717 GCA_013400215.1 Cisticola juncidis | reverse complement strand
CATCCCTCCATCCATCCATCCATCCCTCCATCCCTCCATCCATCCATCCATCCCTCCATCCATCCATCCATCCCTCCATCCATCCATCCATCCATCCCTCCATCCATCCATCCCTCCATCCCTCCATCCATCCATCCCTCCATCCATTCATCCCTCCATCCATCCATCCAACACATCCATACAAACCCATACAATCATTTTCTTCCTGTTGTCTGCACACATTTAAAAATCCATCTGGTTTTATTGGGCACACTTGGAAAGAAGATACCAGGGAGGGTGCACACCTCTGGTGGCTTGAGGGGGGAGATTAAAATGGGCTGGGACAGCCAGCTGGGAGAGATATTCAGAGCAAGAAGTGAAAATGGAGCAAGAAGTGAAAATGGAGGTACTCCCATGCCATTTATCTGTACAGCACCATGGACTCACACAGGATTTTTTGGACCAGGCATTTTTGTAGACCTTGCAACAAGCAGCAGTGAGAGGTGATGTGCTGGGGCTGGACAGCAAAGCCAGGGCTGACCCTGAGCTGCTGTGGCTGAACAGCCAGCTCATGGCTGAGGAAGTGGAAGGGGACATGAAGGGGACAGCCCTGTCACCTCACTGTGCCACCAGACCTTGGCAGAAGCCCTTCTCAGCCTTGCACAGAGCAGGCAGGAGAACCTCCCCAGCCTCTCCAGCAGCTCATGGTACAAATTTGTGTGTGGCTTAAAGATGAAATGAGTAAAGCCCCAAAATGCTTGCAAGGCTCTCTGTGGTTAATGGGGAAGTTGCTGCTCTGTGATTTTTGCCAGCCAAGGTCTCTGTCATCAACTTCAGTGGAAAAGCCCAGGATTCTCCCTCTTGTCATGCTACTGCATCACCACCATGGACTGCCAAAGTGCTCCTGGTGATGAATTTGGCCATCCTCTTAGATCATTTTTCCAAAACTCTGGTTCCTGAAAGCCAAGCAGCTCCAACGCTCACACACTGAGCTGTCAGCTGCACACGTGGCTGGACTTGATGACCTCAGAGGTCTTTCCCAACCTTGAGGATTCTGTGATTCTAAATGTCTCCTGAACCTGGTGACAAGGCTTATCAAGTCTGAAAACGTGGTGGAAATCTGGGAATGAATTCAGTTCCCAGTTCCAAAAATGACAAAGGCTGGGTGGAGAGAGAAGACCCGAACGAGCAGCAGAGCTGTGCTGTGACTCACCCTCCCCTGGGGACCCTGTGGTGGGAACAAGGCTTTGTCTGGGCTGGGCTTGGTGCTTTGGGGTCTGGGTTTTTGGGATGGGTTGGTGAGTAAGGAGAAGAGGTGCTGAGCAGGAGCAGTAACCTACCCCAATGCCTGAGACACCCTGTGCAGAGGGACATGGGGATCCTGTCCCCAGCCTGTGCTGCCCAGTGCCATCTCAATGTGACATATTTGGGCTGGAAAAAGAGGTTTAGGGGCCCCTTGCACCCTGCACACACGTGGGCACTGTGGGGAGGTTGAGGAATCTCTGAGCTCCTCCAGCCCAGAGGTGTTTGAGCCCCTTTCACCCCATGCCAAGGGCAGGGCTCAGAGCTCCAGGCTCCATCCCTTGCCCTGGAGCAGGGTCAGGGCTGGAGGGCGGTGATTTCAGATCAGCTCTGAGAATCAGATCTGGGTGTTTCCCCCAGCCTTCAGCGTGGTGAAGTGTTTGCAGCCTTTTTTTGTACCAGACGGGAACAAAGCGGTGCGAGTCAGACGTCGTCGGTGCGGGCGCTGTCGGTTACCAGGGTTACAACACGCATGGGAAAAAGGGAAAAAAATCCCACATATTGCAAGGAACTAAGTACTAATTTTGCTGTCGAGGCGATACACAGGACTGGCATTACCATGGATGTATTTATATCCTCTGCCCTGTGGCAAATATGTAAGTTATTCTGAGGCATATCCATGCGCTGGGTTTGGAGCTGGACCACCAAAGACCTCCAGGGAGTTGCTGTGTGAGAACTGAGGGGGGTCTCTTGTTATTCCCTGCAGCTGCCCAGATGAGAATGTCAGCATGAATATGCTTAAAATAGGAAAAAAACACATTCTAAGCCCGAAGATCTCTGTTTTGCACAAGGCATGCTGCAAAGAATGGAAGAGGACAGCTCTGGCTCCAACTTTCGGCCAGTAAAAGGACAAAACTGGGCCCCAGTGCCACAGCTACCAAAGATTTTTGGCTCATTTTGGAGCTAATCTCCAGTGGAAAATGGGTCAGAAAACAAGTTTTGCCTCTCATCAGCAAGGGTAAGCCAAGCCTGACAGGAGGAAACTAGAAAATGAAGATGGTCTGAAAGGGGTTCAGTGAAAGAAAATGGAAACCAGACCTGATGAGGGTGAAAGAAGGGAAAGCAGCCCCTGATGGGAGCTGGATGTTTGGGTTCCAGAGCAGTGGGTGGGCAGGGTGCTCACCTGGGGCAGCTGCAGGAGACACAGGGGAACACTGGCACAAACCCAACCCACTGGAGATGGCCCAGCACCCCAAAAATGCCCTGCTGGAAGTGGTGTTTACTCCTTCCCTGGAAGCTCAGGCCCTGCGGTTTGGTTCTTCCATGGGGGAAGCTGGGATAAATTTCATGGTTGGAGAATTTTCTGTTTTTAATAATTGATCAAGAGCAGGCAGTGGGATGGAGAGGCCTCGTGCAGCGATGTGGGCTCACCAGCAGAGCCACTTCCAGCCAGCAGGCAGCGTGGAGGGGGCTGCAGGCAGGGAATTGCCTCCTTCAGAGGGGCTGCTCAGCCCCCACAGCTGGGCAGAAGGGTTTGCTTTCATCTCCCTGCCTGCAACATCTGCAGCCTGCACTCGTAAAACTTCCAGCACTGCTTTAACCCTTCAGACTCTCTTTTTTTTCTTCCCTTTAGAGAGTTTTCTGGGGACAGAAGGCTGCAGTCCAAGCATTAAAAACCCATCCAGCAGCATCCCTGGTTGGAGGAGCTGCCACCTCTGTCTGCTGCCCGTGGAGAGAAGGACAGTGGGACCTCAGCCCACAACTGGGATCATTTCCTGAGTTCTCTGTTCTGGGAGAGACTGCTGGATTGGGACAGCACTGCTGTTTTAGTGTCTACACTATAAAAATAACTTTGCCTGGGACTTTTTTTTTTCTACCGAGATGCATCACCACTCTTGGCAGCAGCGAGGCTCCAGAGCTGGATTGATTTTCAGCACAGTCAAGCTCAATGCTCCTAATCCAAAGTCTTTCAGCTCTTGGAGGTCACACTGAGTTCAGGAGGCAAATTTCTCACCTGGGGCATATTTTTGTTGCAGGAAAGCAGATCCCTAGATAGGGACTGGCTTTGTTAGAGGAAACCAATCTCAGATACAGACCTGCTGCTGGCTTGGGAAACTCCAGGGAGATGGAGCCAGAGTGATCCTGGTGCTCAGCAGCCTCAAACACACCCATCCCCTTCCAGGGGAGAGGAACAGTCCAGTGCAACAACCTCAATAAGGGGCACAGGATAATGAGAAAACAGAACCTGAGGAATGTCTAAAAAGGACCTGAAACTGGAGATGGTCAACACAGGGAGCAGGGAACCACCAGGAGCAGCAGCAGGTCTTGGTTATGCATGCCTGTCCCAAAGTCTCATCTGCTTTTTGGAGCTCCATGGAAGGTTCTCTCTTGTGTGCTCTGCTTGGTGTCTCCTGACTGGGCACAAGAGTCTCACGAGCATCTTGTGAGCTCCAGGGGTTGTGCAAATGTGAGAAAGTGGAAAGCACAACTCTCCAAAAGTAGGGGGGCTTTGACAAGTGCAGGATGAAGGCTTGGAGCATGGATAGGTGAGGGGAAAAAAAGGGTTATTAGGAGTTATCATAGCTTTTAGGCTAGCTGAGGATGTGGGTGGCAATTCTTTTTGTTTTTTTAGATGGTTGGGCTGGCAGGGCTTGGTTGGGCTCTGGGAATCCTACTGGGAGTAGCTGAGGGGCAGCCTCAGCTCTGACATGTCCAGGAGTGTGCAAAGGGTCCTCCATCAGGCACTGAAACATCCAAACCTGAATAAGGTGAGAGCTCAGTTAGTCCAAGTAGATGGGTGCTGGGGGAAGGAGGAAAAATGGGTGATCTTGCAGAGAAAAGTTGTGGTGGGAATTAATAGAAATGTCCTTACATTTCCCTTGTCAAAAAATGATAGATGTCCTTATCATTCTCCGAACAACAAATTTCTGCCCCTCTCTGGCTTTGCTTTAAGCAGGATCTCGGGGTCTGCCCCAGAGCCCCAAAAGCTGGACTTTCAGCTCAGATTTTGGTATGTGGCCCGTGGATGCCAGCTCTCTCATCTCACAGATACCCAGTGATCCACAGCCCTTGCTGGCCTCACTCTGCCACCTCCTCCAGCTGCTGCAGCATTCCAGGTGTCCCCTGACCCTCACACACCACAGAAACTCTCAGAATGGCCTTGGGCAAACGCTTCTGCCTCAGTTTCCCTTTCCTCCCAGTTATGTGCCTTTGGTGGCACCTGCAGTGACATTTCCTCCACCAGCAGAATTTAATTCTTAGGCCGGGGATGGCTTCTCCGTTTATACACCGAGTGAGTGGGGAGGGGGGAGAGCTGAGGCTGGGACTCGAGGGCGATGCTCGCAGCATCTCCACGCCAGGAGACATCAAAGAGGGCACGGCACCCTCGGCTCCCAGGCAGCGGCAGCCGGAACGCCCTTCCAGTCCGGGCATGCCTCACGGTTTGCCGAAAAAACCCGCTTCTTATTAATCTGCGATTGAAACTGTAATTATGTCACAGCTCTGCGCAGCCCCGTGACAAGCCCGGGCAGGGGACGGGGCCGAGCCGCCGCTCCCGCTGCTCCACAGCCCTGCCCGGGCCAGCACGGCCCGGCCGCGGCCACCGAGAGCCCGCGGAGGGGACGGGCCCTGCCCTGGGCGGGGCGGCTGCTCCAGGGCAGGGGGGGCATGGGCACTGCCCTCCTGCACTGCTGCAGCTCCTGAAGCACTGCGCTCCTGCACTGCTGCTGCTGCTGCACCCACGGGCATTGCCCTCCTGCACTGCTGCTGCTGCTGCACCCAGGGGCATTGCCCTCCTGCACTGCTGCAGCTCCTGCAGCACTGCCCTCCTGCACTGCAGCTACTGCAGCTCCCATGGGCACTGCTCTCCTGCACTGCTGCAGCTCCTGCAGCACTGCGCTCCTGCACTGCAGCTACTGCAGCTCCCATGGGCACTGCTCTCCTGCACTGCTGCAGCTCCTGCAGCACTGCGCTCCTGCACTGCAGCTGCTGCAGCTTCCCCAGGCACTGCCCTCCTGCACTGCAGCTGCTGCAGCTGTTGCCGCTCCCACAGCACTGCCCTCCTGCACTGCTGCATGGCTGCAGCTCCCAGGGGCACTGCCCTCCTGCACTACTGCAGCTTCCACAGCACTGCCCTCCTGCACTGCTGCAGTTGCCACAGCACTGGCCTCCTGCACTGCTGCAGCTCCCATGGGCACTGCCCTCCTGCACTGCTGCAGCTTCCACAGCACTGCCCTCCTGCACTGCTGCTGTTGCTGCAGCCCCGTGGCTGTCCCCATTGTTGTGCCACAGGCCTGGGTGGGTGTCTTGAGTGCCTTCACCACAGTCAGACCCTTCCCTTCCATGCCTGTGTGGGCATCCCTTTGGGAATGCAGGGCTCAGCTGGGGTTTGACCCATGCAGCAGCAGCCCCTCAGTGCACCGAGCTCCTCAGCTGGGCCTTTCTGGGTCACCACAGAGCCTCAGTTTCTGATGCTGTGTTGGAGTCTAGAACATCCCTGTGGCCACCCTGGAGGGTTTGGGGACAGGACAGGGGGTCTGGGGTCTGTACAGGGGGGTCAGAGCCTCACACAGAGCCCAGGAGGACACTGCCTCTGATCCCTGCCATGGCAGTGAATGCCCACAGTGTATGAAGAATCACAAGCTGAGAGAATTCAAAAGAAGCAGTATTTAGTTTATCATAGAATGTAAATGTAGAATCTGGGATTTCAGTATCTGGGGCTGAAGAGGCAAGATGGAGGAATTGGGGAGTGGCCCCTGTGCTCCTTGTTCTTGCTCTCGTCCCCCATCTTTTGCTGAGTTGGATTTTAGAGATTGGTTTAGAGTAGAAATGCCATGTTAGCATAGGCAGTGGGCATTGGTAAAATTCTGTCAATAAAAAGTGCATTTTGGACGGTGGTTGGGTCAGGGGTGCTGTACATGAGGTGTGGGGCTCTCTGAGCCGCCCAGTCCTGCTCTGCTGGGGATGCCCTGCAGAGCTGAGACAGAACTGAGATAATGCCCCTGCCAGGGAGGCCTGGCAGAGCTGAGACAGAACTGAGATAATGCCCCTGCCAGGGAGGCCTGGCAGAGCTGAGACAGAACTGAGATAATGCCCCTGCCAGGGAGGCCTGGCAGAGCTGAGACAGAACTGAGATAATGCCCCTGCCAGGGAGGCCTGGCAGAGCTGAGACAGAACTGAGATAATGCCCCTGCCAGGGAGGCCTGGCAGAGCTGAGACAGAACTGAGATAATGCCCCTGCCAGGGAGGCCTGGCAGAGCTGAGACAGAACTGAGATAATGCCCCTGCCAGGGAGGCCTGGCAGAGCTGAGACAGAACTGAGATAATGCCCCTGCCAATGCTGCAGGTTCCCCACCTCCCCCAGTGTCACCAGGCATGTCCCTGCTCTCCACAGGAGCCTCCCCCACCCCAGGGATGCTCAGCTCTCCCCACCCCGCAGCTCTCCCAAAACCACTTCTCTCTCCAGAACCTTCCATCTCCCCAGGTGCCCCTCACACCCCGGGACGCCAGCCCTGCTCCCCCAGCCCCACACTTGCCTCTGTTTGCTCCAGAAATGCAGGTTTCAGCTTTCACTGCCCTCAGATGTTTTTTTGGACCCCATTAAATAACACAGTGAACGTTGATGTTAATTAAAATTCCTCCTAACCACTCCCTGCTCTTGTAACCCCTCCTTGAAACCTCGTTCATTTCTGGGATCTTCCCAAACAGAGGCTCTCCAGGCCCCAGCTTTTCTGTGGTGTTTCTCCTTGCTGTGTCCCTTCTCTGTAAATGAGCTCTGGGGGTGCAAATCTCTCCCTGCTTTCTCTCCATGGCCATTTCCCCATCATTTTATTCCATTTTTTTCTTGGAGCACGAGGGACTTCAAAAGCATTTACCAGGTTTAGGCTGGTCTTTGTGCCAGGGATGGCATCATCAGACACACAGCATCTCATGGGAGCAAATCTCAGAGTTGGTACAACTCTCTGAGAGATAATATTTTAGGAACTGAGCTCCCACCTGTCCAGCCTTGAATACCTGGAGCAATCTCTGCTGCATCCCTGGGTTTTGCTGTCAGTGATCCCTGCTCCAGGTTTATTGCCCCCCTTTGGATATTTGTTGTCCTTGCTGGAGCAGAGGACATCTTCCCTGCCAGAAGGTCTGAGAGAAATGCCAAAGGGAGGTATTTCCTTAAATTTCAAAACACAACCCAGTCAAGGAAGCAAAATAAACCAAATTTATAGAAAATGGTGCTGGAAGAGAGCACTTAAAATCAACTAACTCTTGCTAATTCCAAGGGCAATCCAGACATCCTTAAACTACCTGCAACTGGTGTTTTTCCAGCCTGTTCCTAATAATCCTAAGTGCAGCATTACTATGTTTTTTCAGATAATTTTTCCAGGCCTTTATTATCTATCTGTCACCCAGGCTGCATCTTCCTTCCTGCAGGTTAAGCCCACGATTTCTCAGCCCTTCTTTTGTGATAATGAAGGGTTTATTTCCTTTCCCTTGGCAGCCGTGCTGAATGATTTACAATATCCCTTCGTCTTTTTAAAGAAATTATTCAGACTAAACAGCATCAGGTCCTTCAAGCTTCCTCTTTGGGACACCTTTTGATTTTCTGAGCACTTTGCACACCATCCTCCAGACTCCCTCTGTGAGTAGTTTATCCCCTTTATTAGTAAGTCATTATCCAGGATTCATTAGACACCACTTGTTGGTTGTTATTTTCTTTATTCTCATTATTCCAGAATGTGATAGCTGCTGTCCAGCCACCTGCCAGCTCCTCCTGGCTTTGCAGGAGTGAGGGATGGGTGTGTTAGGGCAGCTCTTCTCATCCAGACTCCAGCAGGATCCCAGGGATCTTGAGGGATTTGACAGGGACCAGCCCAGTGGTTCCCAGCTTCCCAACCACCCTGGACATCTTTGAGGACCCCATTCCCAAAGAGATGTGAGCCCCCACCAGAAACTGGGGTTCCTCCGAGGTCTGGATGGTTTTGGAACCCTGGGCTGGTCCAGTTCCAACTCACAGGATGCCCTGGAAATTCAGAGTGCAGCCTCCAGGTTAGTGCAGGGCCAGGAGCAGCCTTGTGAGGCACCAGATGAAAATGGGTCAAGAACAGCACGTTTTTATCCCTTCTGAAATGATGGGTTTTTTCCACAAAGACATTTTGATATGGGAAAGCGTTTTGTGCTACTTATTGCAATTATCTCTGAGGATGCAGTTGACTCTGCTGAAGATAAGGAGGACCTTGGAATTCCAGGAACAGCACTGAGATAACACCAGTGAGATAAGCATCAGCCACAAGTGCACAGTGGGTTTCCCTTTCAGACAGAGGACATCAGGCCCCCAGGCAGAGTAAAAACCTCCAGCCCTACACAGGCATGGCAGGGAATGCTTTTCCCAGTTGAAGACCTGGCGTGGCATGTGTGTGGAAAAGCAGAGAATTTTGGGCATGGACTGCATGTCTGCTGAGGGTGTTTTAAATGAAAGAACACCACAGTGCACTTATTTTCTGCTTGAAAAGCCTGCACACATTGCAGAGGCTTTGGTCAAAGATTTCCATTTACTCTCTTGCATATTTTAATTCAGGCCATTTGAGAATGAAACACACACTCAGATACATTTAATTGTGTTTTCATGAGTGTTTAATGATGCCTGCTTCATCAGGGGTGATGATCAGAGAAAAACCAAATGTTTTGGGTTGGAAGAGACCTCAAAGCTCATCCAGTGCCACCCCTGCTATGGCAGGGACACCTTCCCCTGTGCCAGGCTGCTCCCAGCCCTGTCCAGCCTGGCCTTGGGCACTGCCAGGGATGCAGGGGCAGCCACAGCTGCTCTGGCACCCTGTGCCAGCAATTCCTGCCCAGTTTCTGATCTAAATTCCAAATCCAGCTTCCTGAGGCTCAGTTTCCAGCCCACCCTTGCTCACAGTGGTGGGACAGGGTGAGGAGTGCAATGGGCTCCCCTCTGGGGTCAGACACCTCCCTGAGGATGGGCAGGGCAGGGAGTTTCCCCAGGCCCTGCTCTCATGGCAAACAGGTTTTCTCTGGGACAGGTGACCCCGGGGTAGTTTGGACACCTGTGGTGCTCAGGGGTGTCCTGTGGGGCCTGACTGGAGAGGGAGAGGAGCTGTGGCATGAGGGACATGGAAGGGAATGTAGGGACTGGAGGTGTGGGGAAGGACATGAATCTCCCCGGTGGTGCTTTCACTCTTTATTTCACCTCCTATCTCTTTTTTTCTCTCTTTCTTCCTCCCTCAGGTCAGGACAAGGTCTTTTCTCCTCCAGGTTGCAGACACCTTTGAGAAGTGACCCTTAGACCAGGTTGTTTGAGGTGAGCAAAGCCCCCGCCAGCTCCTGTTGATTAATTATTACTCCCAACCTCCAGCTTCCCAACCTTGGGAAACTGCTCTGTATTGGGTAATCCCTCCTTTTTCTCCACCACCCCGTCCCTCCTACCCCAAAATGGGCAACAGTCAAAAAATACAACTCGCCACAGGTTTAATAAAAAATGAAACTGCAGGTCAGAGAGCAGAGCCCCTTTTGGGGGTCCCTGGGTGAGGGGGGCCCTCAGGGGTGTCCCCGCTCAGGGGACAGGTCCAGCAGCACCAGTGGCAGTGGCAGTGAGGTCCTGTGGCAGTGTCACTGCCCTGGCAGAGGGACAAGGTGGAGCCTGTGGCTGTTTCGACACCGAGCCCTTCAGCCCTCGGCACGGCTTCCACCGGCACCTGCGCCAGCAGCCGGGCGGGGACTTTGCTCAGCTCCCCATTAACCATTTAGCGTTAATTAAAGGCGCTCTGACCAGCTGGGAGCAGGATTGGGTGGTCTCTCACCATCGTGTCTGGGTATTTCTGTCTCTAATTCAGCAAATTTTGGTACTGCAAGGAGGGGAGGAGATGGTGCTTGGGGAAAGGGGAGTGAGGTGTTGATTTTGGGGAGGAAAGGGAGAAACCCCCACCCTGCAGCGTGCACAGGGATGAGATCCGAGCTATTCCAAACCCCCTCAGTCCTGAACTGGTCTCCTCTCCCCCTGTATTGCTGAGAATGCTCAGTTTTTGTTGTGCACACCCCAGAAGAGGGTGAATCCCTCACCTCCACCTACCCAAGTGCTTCAGTCCAGCACCAGCCAGCTGTCCCAGCAGGATGGGAACCCCTGGCTGCCCTGCCACTCCTCCCCACCGGCTCCAGGGCTGCCAGGCTGCTGTGACAGTGTCCCCTGTGAGTCAGGGTGACCAGGCTGCTGGCTGCCCCTTATCTCCCTTCGCTGTCTTATCTCCCTGCAGGAGGAATTGCACCGGGATCGGGCGCCCCGGGAGCTCCAAGTGGAGCAGCCGATGCGGGCAGCTGATAATGGCATTTCCTGGAGGCACAGCTGCTGGGCAGGGACTGCCAGGGACAGCTCACAGGGACAGCACGGCCCAGATGGGTGACATTAAAAAAAACAATCCTCTGCAGCGCTGGGGTCTTCATCTGCCCAAAAAGCTGCTGAGATCCTGCTGGACACCTTTGAGGAAAAAAAAAAAAAAAAAGAAAAAAGAAGAAGAAAAAGAAGAAGAAAAAGAAGAAGAAAAAGAAGAAGAAAAAGAAGAAGAAAAAGAAGAAGAAAAAGAAGAAGAAAAAGAAGAAGAAAAAGAAGAAGAAAAAGAAGAAGAAAAAGAAGAAGAAAAAGAAGAAGAAAAAGAAGAAGAAAAAGAAGAAGAAAAAGAAGAAGAAAAAGAAGAAGAAAAAGAAGAAGAAAAAGAAGAAGAAAAAGAAGAAGAAAAAGAAGAAGAAAAAGAAGAAGAAAAAGAAGAAGAAAAAGAAGAAGAAAAAGAAGAAGAAAAAGAAGAAGAAAAAGAAGAAGAAAAAGAAGAAGAAAAAGAAGAAGAAAAAGAAGAAGAAAAAGAAGAAGAAAAAGAAGAAAAAGAAAAAGAAGAAAAAGAAGAAAAAGAAAAAAGAAAGAAAAGGAAAAGAAAAGAAAAAGGAAAAAAAAAAGAAAAAGAAGGAAAAGAAAAAGAAAAAGAAAAACAAACAAACAAACAAACAAAAAAACCCAAAAACCCAAAACAAAACAAAACAAAAAACCAAAATTAGGCTGTGAGGGGCCCTGGGGAGCTGGGATGAGGCTGAGCAGGAGGGATGATGCTGGTGGCCAGGCTGCAGCTCACGTGAACTGGGAGTGAGCAGAGCACCTCCTGCATCTGCAGCAGCACAGGGAAGTGAGCTACAGCTGCTGAACATCCAGACTGGCCCTAAAAATCACCCACCCAAGGCAGCTCCTGGGCTGAGCCTGGTGGATGCACCCGTGGGAAGCACAGGGATGGGGTGCAGACCAGGAGGGGCTCACTGCAGGGTCCCCACTGCCATGTGCCACCATCCCTGCAGAGCTGGGGGGTTCACATCCCACCTGGGGGGTTCAGCTCACCCCACCAAGACTCTGGGGTGGTGCAGAGTTGGGGTTTGCACCCACAAAGGTGACACTAAGGGACAAAGGCCACCAGCTGTCCTCCAGGGACCCCGCCTGGGTGTCCTGTGTGGAAAGCACGGCGGAGCCCTGGCGTCTGGGCTCCCTTCCAGGCTCATCATGGGACTCCCAGCAAATCCCCTGGGGCAATCTGATCTCCTGGCCGCCAGCACCTCTCCCTCCCTCCCTCTGGCACCTCGGGCTTTCCACGGTTTCAGGTGCCAAAGTTCATTGACAGGGTGGCCCTGGCACGCCCACAGCCCGTGCAGGGCACCAGGCAGGTCACCCTGCCAGCAGCAGAGAAACCAAGGTGCAGCGGGGATAAAGTGACTTTATCACTTTGCACCCGGGTGTAAAACCTGGCTGGGGTGGGGGAAGGAAAAAATCATCCCTGGGAGACGTCCCACAAAAACCTGGGGAGTTGCAGGGCTGCTGGTAGACAGGAGCTGGTTTTATTTCACACAACAGTCAGAATGGATGATGAAACTCTGTCTGAGGCCTCACAGAGACAAATGACAAGCTCCCAGTAGTCCTTGAATGGCTATCAAATGTGTCATAGTGAGAAGCCAGCCTGGAGGGACTTTTCCTCCAGTAGGTCCCATTCCAGGAATTCAGTCTGCACTGTGCATTCCTCAGATTTGTCAGTGATCTGGGAGGCATTTTTGTTAAAAAACTGGTGAACTACAAATTCTTGAGCAATTTAAGAGGCAGAAAAACCGTGTGGAAGAAGCTTTCTGTCTGTTCTGGGAAGGGATGGTCCTTGGGAAACACACGTGGCTGTGGAGGGGTGCAGTGCCCCTCATCCTTTTGCAGCTCTGGGGTGGGCTCAGTGTGAAACCCACCCCTCCACGTCCTTGTGCTGCTGCTTTCAACCCCTCCCCTGGCCCCGAGGGGACAGCTGTGTCCCCAGGGTGCTGTGTCCCCAGGGCCAGGTGCTCTACGTGCTGCCTGCACCACCCACACGGGGCCAGCAGCTTGCACAACCCGCAGGGTCAGGGACAGCACAGCCCTGGACGTGGGTCCAGCCAGGCAAATTCATCTCTGCTCTGGGTGGCCACAGGAAAGTAAAAATTAGGAGGAATGTCAGCAGTGCTGGAAGGTTTTCTGGAAGCCCAGGTGGCTGGCATGGGACAAAAATGTGCCCAAAATCTCCTGAAGCATCTCCAGTGCAGACTGCTGTGCCCTTTCTGCAAATCCACTCCCAGTTCTCCCTTCTGTCTTCACATCCTGGGCTGGTCTGGGGCAGACCTAGGGGGAGGCTTTGTCAGCCTTGCACTGCCCCAGCCACAAACACTGAAATGGGTTAAATCCAACCTGAAATGGAATAAATCCTCTGGCAGTATCTGCCACATCACCACCTCGGACTGGGATCACCATGAGAAGAGCCCTTCCAGTGTGAGGAGGCAGCCAAACTACAGTGAAATCACAGAACGAGCAAGTTAAAATAAAATAATCCAGTGCCCCCCACTCGCCTCCCTCCCTGTGGACTCCACTGAACTCTTAAAAACCAAAACCAAACAGGGCCGAGTTCAGCCTCAGTTCAAGTTGTAGACAAAGTTCAACCTATTTCTAATTTTGTCCTGATGATTCCCACCAGAACACAGGCTCAGCCCTGGGGGCAAGCCACCCCTGACCATCACCAGCCCCCAAAAACTCCTTCCCACCTGCAGGGGGGACAAAAATAAGGAGTCCAAGTGTCCCAGACACCCCACAGGAGCATCCCCATGGGGGTGGCCGTGGTCCATCTCCATGCCATGGGGCTGGATGTCCCCATCCCTGTCTGGGCAGGGCCACCCTGGGCTGGGACAGATCTCCAAGGGACAACTGCTGGTCAGACTGGGTTTTTCCCCCATTCTTTCCTTAAACCCAGCACCATGGGAGCAATTAGGACTGGAGGAGAGAGGAACTGGGAGACAAGGGGCTGAGCATGGAGGGATGGGAAGCACAAGAGGAGATGAGGGTCCCTGCAACCTCCTCCTGGCATTTATAGGGGGACATGGGTGGTGGTGGTTTCTAGTGGGATTTTGGGATGCAAATCCAGTGCACCCCAGGGAAAATGGAGGTTTTGGACTCCCCACCCCTGGAAGTGTTCCAGGCCAGGCTGGGAGGGGGATTGGAGTAAAAAATAGTGGACAGTGGAAACCATGCCTGCCCATGGCAGGCGGTGGAACAGGGTGATCTTGGAGGTCATTTCCAACCCCAACCATTCTGTGATCCTGTGATTCTGATTCTGTGGCTCTGTGATTCTGTGATTCTGTGATTCTGTGATTCTGTGATTCTGTGATTGATTCTGTGATTGATTCTGTGATTCTGTGACTCTGTGACTCTGTGACTCTGTGATTCTGTGACTCTGTGATTCTGTGATTCTGTGATTGATTCTGTNGTGATTCTGTGAGTGATTCTGTGATTCTGTCATTCCGTAGTGCTTGCAGAAAGAATTAGCACAGAGACAAAACCCTTGTGCAATGCTCTAAATGCGAGCTGCAGGGACCCAGGATGGTCACCTGTCCCCAAAAAGGCGAGAACAGGTGGTGACTGGAAGAAGGACCCCTCATCTTTCCCAAGGAGCAGAACCCTCAGCTGTGAAAAGGGAGCTGAGGTTGCCAAATGTGACAGCACAAACTTGACTGCAAACACAGAGGGAGCAAAGGGAACTAAAAATTACAGGGCAGAGAGAAAGTGGTGAAAAAAAGAGTGTAAACTGAGCTGAGAAACAGAATTCAGCACTGGGTTATTTGGGTTTAGGCCCCTTGGGAGAGCAGTGAGCCCCTGGAGCACCCTTCAAGTGCTCAAAAAAACAATTTTATATAAAGAATATATACAGCAGGATGTGTCCACACAATGATTGTAAAAACTAACTGCAGTAACACAATCCCTGCCCCAAACACTTCACTGCCCCCCAAAAAGCAAGACTGCATTTATCTCTAAGAAATCAGCACAAACCCATGGTTTCTAACAAATACCCTGCATTTTTTGTGCCTGAAAAGAAGAGCAGAGCAGCCCTGCTGACTGGGGGCTGGTTTCTCACACGAGCTGTAAAATCCAGCCCTGGGGAGAGAAGTTACCTTTGCTGTAAAACAATCTGCCTGCTGGATTTCACAACCTTTGTCGTCTTTCTCTCCCCACAGCAATATTTTTACGGTGTTTGCCCTCAAACCAGTTTTCCATCAGCCAACGTGTAATTACCAGCAGACAGGTTTTGGAGAACCCATCCCCTGGTGCAGTTTTTCCTCCCACCCTAGTCTACCCAATATTCCAGCCTTGCTTTGAAAACCGACCTGGTTTGGACCTCAAAATTCTAAATTATTTAAAAAAAAAAAAAAAAGCGCAAATTTAAAATGACTTTCTGAGGTTGAACATTGCTAATCTCTGGCAGTGTCCAAGGTCAGGCTGGACAGGGCTGGGAGCAGCCTGGGGCAGGGGAAGGTGTCCCTGCCATGGCAGGGGTGGCACTGGATGAGCTTTAAGGTTTCTTCAACCCCAAATCATTCTGAGATTCTGTGACTCTGTGATCAAGGCAGGGAGTAGTAAATGCTGATTAAGGAAAAAAAAAAAGAAAAAAAGAAAAAAAAACCAAAAAAGAAAAAAGAAAAAAAGAAAAAAGAAAAGAAAAAAGAAAAGAAAGAAAAGAAAAGAAAAGAAAAGAAAAGAAAAGAAAAGAAAANAAAAAAAGAAAAGGAAAAAAAAAAAGTGCCAGTGACATAATTTGGCCGTGGTTGACAGATGGGCCTGGGGCAGCCCTGGCTGAGCTGATGGCCATGGTGCTCTCATGACCCACCTCTGTGGCACCCTTGCTCTGCATGTCTGATGCCAGAGCACAGGATCCTGTGCCAGGAACCCTCAGGCTCCTGCAGAGCTCCTGTTGCTGGTTCTGAAGGTGAAGGAGCTCTGCCTGCTGCCCACTCCACCCAGCTCCTCCCTGGTGCCCTCGTGAAGCAGCAGCAGGCAGGGTTTGTCCCTTGGATGGGGAAACCTGGGTGCTCCATCTGCACCTTCAAATAAAACCCAGGCTTGGTGCTGCTGCAGAAGTGTGGAAATGTTTTCATGATCTCCCACTGGGAATTGCACAGGTCCCAGATGCCACAGAATCTCGTGGATCACTGTCTCAGCCTGCCCATGGCCAGGAGGATGGAATGAAATCATCCTTAATGTCCCTTACAACACCAATCATCCTGTGATTCCATGACCTCTCCTCAGACCCTCAGCTTGGTTCCTCAGCTGCTCCCACACTTCCTCCAGTTGCAGGGATCTGCTCCAAGAGCTGGGTTGTGCTCCCAGCTCCAGCCACTGCTGTGGGGTCACCAGCAGCACCAGCTGCTGTCCTACCCCATCCTCACTGGATCATTTTGGGAAACCCTTCCAAGATCAACGAGTCCAACCTATGGCCAATCCCCACCTTGTAACCCCACCACAAGTGGCATGTCCACCCATTCCCTGGGACAATTCCAGGGATGGGGACTCCACCTCCTCCCTGGGCAGCCCCTTCTGCCCAAGAGTCCAACCCTTCCTGACTCTCAGGGTTGCTTTTCCCCGAGTTCTCCTTGGGGTTGCTGTTCCCCGAGGTAATCAGGTTTTTCATCTTCTCTTTGCCCCTGAGTGTTTCACACCGAAGGCAGAGACGACAAACTGAGTCCCCAGTCCGTGTTTCCAAGGGTGTTTATTCTTCATTATCTCAGTTCTGTCTCAGCTCTGCCAGGCCTCCCTGGCAGGGGCATTATCTCAGTTCTGTCCCAGCTCTGCCAGGCCTCCCTGGCAGGGGCATTATCTCAGTTCTGTCCCAGCTCTGCCAGGCCTCCCTGGCAGGGGCATTATCTCAGTTCTGTCTCAGCTCTGCCAGGCCTCCCTGGCAGGGGCATTATCTCAGTTCTGTCTCAGCTCTGCCAGGCCTCCCTGGCAGGGGCATTATCTCAGTTCTGTCTCAGCTCTGCCAGGCCTCCCTGGCAGGGGCATTATCTCAGTTCTGTCTCAGCTCTGCCAGGCCTCCCTGGCAGGGGCATTATCTCAGTTCTGTCTCAGCTCTGCCAGGCCTCCCTGGCAGGGGCATTATCTCAGTTCTGTCTCAGCTCTGCCAGGCCTCCCTGGCAGGGGCATTATCTCAGTTCTGTCTCAGCTCTGCCAGGCCTCCCTGGCAGGGGCATTATCTCAGTTCTGTCTCAGCTCTGCCAGGCCTCCCTGGCAGGGGCATTATCTCAGTTCTGTCTCAGCTCTGCCAGGCCTCCCTGGCAGGGGCATTATCTCAGTTCTGTCTCAGCTCTGCCAGGCCTCCCTGGCAGGGGCATTATCTCAGTTCTGTCTCAGCTCTGCAGGGCATCCCCAGCAGAGCAGGACTGGGCGGCTCAGAGAGCCCCACACCTCATGTACAGCACCCCTGACCCAACCACCGTCCAAAATGCACTTTTTATTGACAGAATTTTACCAATGCCCACTGCCTATGCTAACATGGCATTTCTACTCTAAACCAATCTCTAAAATCCAACTCAGCCAAAGATGGAGGACGAGAGCAAGAACAAGGAGCACAGGGGCCACTCCCCAATTCCTCCAGCTTGTCTCTTCAGCCCCAGATACTAAAAATCCCAGATTCTACATTTACATTCTATGATAAACTAAATACTGCTTATTTTGAATTCTCTCAGCTTGTGATTCTTCACACACTGTGGGCATTCACTGCCATGGCAGGGATCAGAGGCAGTGTCCTCCTGGGCTCTGTGTGAGGCTCTGACCCCCTGTACAGACCCCAGACCCCCTGTCCTGTCTCCAAACCCTCCAGGGTGGCCACAGGGATGTCCTGGACTCTGACACCTGACCACCTCTTCCATGGAGAAATTCTTCCTGATGTCCAACCTGAAGTCTTGGCTGCAGAGCCACACGTGTCAGACATTTGGACATCAAGAATGACGGGGTGGGGGGACAGGAATGCTGATGGATTTTCCTCTGGCAGGGCTGGGAGTGGAGCAGCAGGGGCTGCAGCAAGCCCAGGACCATGGCAAAGGTGATTTCTCCCCTCAGACCATTGCCATCTCCTGGCATTGCTTCCCCAAAGTGGAAACTTCTGATCAGAAAGCTCTGTGGGAAGTTATTGAAAAGGTCTGAGCTAATAAAATCCGATTTGTTTAAATGTTATTGCTACAGCAACACAACATGCATTGAAATGAAACACTTTGGTGAAAAACTGGGATGATTTAGGACAGGATGCAATTCTGAAATCTTGGCATCTCTCTTGAGAGGGACTTGGCATTTCTTTCCCATTGACTTTGGGCAGACAAAGCCAAACATCCATTTCTGGAACCACCCATCCTTGGGACCCCACACTCACCTGTACCAGCAGGAATAAACACAGTGACCCCTCCAAGGGGTACAGGCAATGTCTGCACCCCTGAAAATGTTTAAATCAGTAACTTACAGCCCAAGGACGCAGTATTTCTTGCAGAAATATTTCTCTGGGAGTCCAGAGAAACCCCAGGGAGCAGGACAGACTTCAAGCTGGGCTCAGCAGTCACATTTATGCAGCCATAGAAGTCTCCAGCCTTGCAATTGGGGATTGTAGTGTAGGGTACAAAAGGAAGGGGCCACAGTCCTGTGATCTGCATTATTGTTTTGATATCCCTGTTTTCCTTGCACCCCAAGCAATGATCACACAAGCTGCAGTTCAGCTGGCAAACAGAGCAGCAATGCAGTTACTTTAAGGTTTCTTACCTTTGTTGCCCATTTTTGCCACCAGCAGGAGCATTTACAAAGTCCTCTTAGCACTCAGCAGAGATGTGGAGCTGCTGGAAGGGGAGAACACCCTGGATATTTGCAGGTTTGCCATGTTTTAGGGCAGCCCACCAATCTCACTGTGATCCGTGGAGTCTTCATTTTGCTGCCTGGGTTTTTGGCAGACAGGAGGAATTTGCAGAAATATTCCTGCATCCTGAAATCCTCGGCTCTGTAGTGATGCCCATCCATCTGCTCCCAATCTTGTGTTACTGCAGGTTATTTTCTCATTTAATGCATCTTGGTGGTCCCAGGGGCCCCGGGGATGTCTCTGCTCCTGGCCTGTCTGCTCCCAGCCCAGCTCCAGTGCTGATAAACTCTTCCCAGAGCAGGTCCAGATGCTCCAACCCCTGATTAAGAACAGGCCAAACTCCAGCACCCAGAGCTGCAGGGTTGGGGCTCATGATGGGGATGTTTAGGGCTGGATCCTTGGAAAGGGTGACAAATGGTCAGCTGTGGCATTTCACAGAATCAGTGAATGATTTGGGTTAGAAGGGACCTTAAAGATCCCATTGTTCCACCCCCTGCCATGGCAGGGACACCTTCCCTTATCCCAGGGTTCTCCAAGCCCTGTCCAACCCGGCCTTGGGCACTGCCAGGGATGAGGCAGCCACAGCTGCTCTGGGCACCCTGTGCCAGCAATTCCTGCCCAGTTTCTGATCTCAATTCTAAATGTTCTCTTGAATCCAGGTTCCTGAGGCTCAGTTTCCAGCCCACCCTTGCTCACAGTGGTGGGACAGGGTGAGGGGTGCAATGGGCTCCCCTCTGGGGTCAGACACCTCCCTGAGGATGGGCAGGGCAGGGAGTTTCCCCAGGCCCTGCTCTCATGGCAAACAGGTTTTCTCTGGGACAGGTGACCCCGGGGCAGTTTGGACACCTGTGGTGCTCAGGGGTGTCCTGTGGGGCCTGACTGGAGAGGGAGAGGAGCTGTGGCATGAGGGACATGGAAGGGAATGTGGGGACTGGAGGTGTGGGAAGGACATGAATCTCCCCGGTGGTGCTTTCACTCTTTATTTCACCTTCCATCTTCCTTTTCCCTCTCTTTTTATCTCCCTCAGGCCACTTCAGTCAGCCAAAATTTATTGTCTTAGGCTTGGGAAGGGTTTTCCAGAGGAGACTTTGGAGTTGGATTTTTGGAGATTGGTCAGAGGGTGGTGGTGGCAACTGCAACGTTCTGGCTTCATCCCTGTGTGGGCCATTCACTGAAGAGCTGGATTGGTCCTTGTGGAGAATACTCAGAATATTCTGTGATTTTTATTCTGTGATTTTGTGATAAATATCTTGAGCATCAATTTAAAGACTGTTTTTAACAGGCAGCAGTGGCTGGAGAGCCCTTGCTGCTGCAGCCCTGGGTGAAATTAGGATTAAATCAGGCGATTCTCTAACAGAGCCCAGGCCCAGCTGAGGTGGGATGGGAAGAGGTGGGAAATTCACTTTGGGCTGGGATGGGGAGCAGGGGAGGAGGCAGGAGAGGGGCTCAGTCCATCATCCCAGAGCTCTGAGCCCTCTGCACCATCCCCACAAAGTCACCCTCACCCCTGTGACAACGGGATAGGGACAGGGAGCAGCCCCCAGAGGAGGAGCAGAGGGATGTGACCAGCCCCAGGAGCACCCAGGTGTCCCCAAAGAGCCCCAGGAGTCTCCAAAGAGCCCCAGGAGTCCCCAAAGAGCCCCAGGAGCACCCAGGTATCCCCAAAGAGCCCCAGAAGACCCCAAAGAGCCCCAGGTGTCCCCAAAGAGCCCCAGGAGACCCCAAAGAGCCCCAGGGACATTCTGCTCCCACCACACAGGAGCTCCTTCCCTTCTTCCTGGTCCCTCCCAGAGTACCCACAAAGAGATGGGGAAATGTCAAGCTTTAAACATTTATTACTCAGATGATGCATTTTATAGCATACAGTGGGTCTGGATGTTCTATAAACAAAGACTGAATTGCCACAAAGAGTTATGAGCTCCCTTGTTTTAACAGTCTCTGAAATGCTGAGAACGATGAGTTTGTGATTTCTCTAAGGATGAATATCTAGTCTTTACTCTCCCCAAAACCTTTTTCCTTTTTTTTTTTTTTTGATTAAAAAAAAAAAATTAAAGCGCTTAGTTTAACAAATATGATTAAATTAAAAACGTCGCTTTTTCAAATGCAAATAAATACATAAAAAAAAAAAAAAGAATTCTTAGCGTTAACTCTGTGTTCTGCAGGAAACCACAGCTCCCTTGGCTATTGACAGTGGACTTTGCAACCCTTAGTATTATTTCTTCTGAAAAAATACTGAAAATATCACCAGGACTGCCTAATAGCTAACACCAAGAAGAGCAAAATTAGTGTAAAGCCATAAAATACCCAGCAGGGGAAAAAAAAAATCATATTTAAGATTTTGAGAGATCTCCAAGTGAGGGTTGTTATAAAAATAAGCATGAAAACAAATCATAAGTTATTCTGACAAGTTTTCTTTCAAAGCCATCAATCATGCCAAGAATAGATACTAATTAATCTCCTTCAGGGGAAGAGGGAAACCAAGCAAATCACTTACTTTTCCATTTTTTACTCTCCCCATTTTTGTTTCACCTCCATATGCACGAAACAGCAGTGGAATCCCTCATGGGGAAACCAAGCAAATTATTTTCCGTGCAATAAAATCCATCATTTTGGAAAGATTTTTACCAGGAATGAGGTGAATATTTAGCTGGGGAGTCCCAAACCTGCTCTGCATCCCAGGGAGGTGACACCACCCTCAGGTTTGGCCCCACACACGTTTGGCCAGAGTGGGTTTTTTATTTTCCCTTTTGCTGGTGTGGTTGTGTGGGGACAACAGAGTAAAAAACCCCACAGAGATGCTTTTTTATTGAGCAGCAAAGAGGGAATCTGGCTGCCCTGGGGAGATGTAGCTGGTGGCTTTGCACCTAAAAATAAACCTAAAAATTGGAGAGTTATGGTCTTTGGCGACTGTTTGTAAAGTGAGCCGAAAGGAAAAAAGGAAAAAAAAGGGGAAAAAAGAAAAAAAAGGAAAAAAAAAGGGGAAAAAGGATAAAAGAGGAAAAAAAAGAAAAAAAAAAAGAAAAAAAAGGAAAAAAAGGAAAAAAAAGGAAAAAAAAAGAAAAAAAAAGGAAAAAAAAGGAAAAAAAGGAAAAAAAGGAAAAAAAGGAAAAAAAAGAAAAAAGAAAAAAAGGGAAAAAAAAGGAAAAAAAGAAAAAGAAAGAAAAAAAGAAAAAAAAGGAAAAAAGGGAAAAAAGGGAAAAAAGGAAAAAAAAAAGAAAAAAAAGGGAAAAAAAGGAAAAAAAGGAAAAAAAAAGAAAAAAAAGAAAAAAAAGGAAAAAAACCAAAAAAAAAGAAAAAAAGAAAAAAAAAGAAAAATAAAGGGAAAAAAGGGGAAAAAAAGAAAAAAAAGGAAAAAAAAAGAGAGAGAGAAGAAAACACTCCAGGATCTCCAGGTGCTCTCACCCCCCAAAATTCCCCAGCCCTGTTCCCCATCCTGCCCATCAAATGTCCTTGTGGTGCCTCTTTTCCCAACACAGTACCCTGGTGAATGATGCCATGTGCTTGCCGGCCTCCTACTGATGGAATTCAGAAAGATACCATTGGCAGCATGTAATTTTTGGGGAATAAACCCCATTTTTGGTCAACATTTTGATTCTTGGACATATCAACAGAGTGACTGATGCATCAAAGCAGTTAATGGCTGGATGAAGGTATGCTGGTAGCAGAGATAATAAATGGCAAGACATTAAAAAACGACAGATTTCACACAGAAGTTTTTCATTTCCAGTGTTGGAAGGGAAAGTCATGGGCCAAGCCTGGTCATCAGTGGGGCTTGCAGGATTGCCCCACAATGAGAAAATTGGGTAAGCTCTCACAGCAGGTAGGGGAAGGGAAATGCTTTAGGAGAAATACTGCCCACTTTGACTCTGAATGCCTCCTGATGCACTGATGGGTGAAAATTCAAGTTTTTTAGAAACAAAATCCCCAATTATCTGTGTTTTTCTTTTCTTTTTTTTTTTCTTCTTTCACTACATCCCAAGAAAAAAATTCTGTGGGAAGTGAGAAGCTGCAGAAGGGGCTGGAGTGGCAGTCTGGATCACTGCTGGCAGGATCCCTGGCACCCCAACCCGTCAGGTCGCTGTCCCTCCTGTAGGACTTTTCTGTTTCTTAAGAGAAAAAAAAAACACAAGACAAAACTGTTTTTTCAGGCCTTCTCCCAGAAGACTGACACTCAGCCTGAGTGCACTGTGATGGGTGTTATATCCCCTTCTCCTCCACTCCTTGGGAATTCAGGGAGCAGGAAAAACAAAGAGCAACGGGCACAGCCCTGAGCCTTGTAATACTGATGGGCTTTGCCTTCTTAATTAAGTTCATCTGCTCGTTAACACTATCAAACCATTGCCACTAACGAGGCCGGCCCAACGCCGTCCCTGTGCGAGGCTCCTGGGCTCGGGTAAGTGAAGCAAAAGTTAAATTTTCCAGACATTTCTAGTGGACTCAGCAGTCATTTTTCTGCTTCCCAGGTAGGTGGGAGAACTGAAGCTCCTGTTTCCAGCTCCTCTTGCTCCAAGTGCAGAATGAAAACTGGATCAGCAGGCAACAAGACGAAAATTCAGGTGATATTGAACCGCAGCATCACGACTCTCACCCCCTAAAATGCATTTTCTGCTGGAAATCTCTGCCCTTTAAATTCTGCAGCAAAAGCTTCCTCCTCATCACAGACAGACCAACACATTCATAAGGCACCCAAGAACATACTGCACATCCAAGGAGGTCGGGGTGAAATCTCTCTTCTCTGCAAGCCACCAGAAATGCAACGTTTTCCTTGGAAAAACGGGTTGGAGCTGCTGAGTTCAGGCCCAGCCTGCCTGGTCTGGAGTCCACGTGCTCCATCCTCGTGGCATCAATTCTCTTGTCATGAAAGGAGTAAATTCAGCAGTGAGAAGAAGCCAGGATGGGCTGAGGGCATCCTGCCTCCCTTGGCTCCTGCAGGCAGGATGGGGCAGCCTGCCCCTCGCTAGGCTCCACTAGGAAAAGATCCTGGAAAGATTCCCTAAGCCAAAGGGTTGCAATCAAGGAGCCCACAGTGTCTCCTCCATGATCCCAGACCAGCCCTCACCCTCTGGGTGGCATCTCCCCATGTCCCCCACAGCTGTCCCCTCCCTTGGGATGCTCCAGCACGGAGCCAGGAGGGGATCCTGGAGCAGCCAGGGCACCCCTGAGCACCCTCTGCCTCTCTGAGGATGTCCCCACCCCTCAATGGCACTGTGCCACCAACACTGAGTGTGGGACAGAGCTGCTCCTGCACACTGCACACCTAGGAACGCTGGATAGCAAGCTCAGCTACTTAGAAGCCAGGCTCAAAACTTCTATTTTTGGCTTTTTCTATTTTTCCCTCTTTTTTTTTGCTATACGGTGCTTGTCTTCTCTTCACCAGTCTCCAAAGAACATCAAACCTTCATTTCTCCCTTGCCCTGTACATTATTAGGCCCAACTATAACAGGCCTGGATTTAAATGTATAATTACAACCATGACAGTAATAACAATAAAGCACTCCTTCAATGGAAAAAAAAAAATTATTACAAAAAAAAAAAGTTAAATGATTATAGTGGCTGAGGAATAACGGCGACTTGAACAGCAAGAATCCCCTATTTTTAGAGCCCCCAGCTCAAAGGACACATTTCTCAATCCACCAAGGAGGTTACTGGCAAGAGGATGGTGGCTACCTAACTTCTGTGGTGGCTTTAGGACTTCTTTAAAACGCTCCTCTGCTTCAGCATCTTCACACAAATTGTCACCCAGCTCGAGGGACGGCGCTGCTCTCCCTTGTCCCCGAGCTGCTCACAACTGTCTGTCCAACCACACAACGAGACAGGGAGGAATCACGGATGCTCGAGAGAAAGAAAACCCCAGTGCAAACGAGAAAGTCTCCAATCTGCCTCTGGAGGGGTGATGGGGAGGTGGGGGAACACACAGAGAGTCGAAAACAAGAGAAGGAGGGGGGGACCTAACGCAAGCCCCGCTTGACAAAAGCCATCAATTACGAGCGTCTGGTGTGGTGTGTGCCTGGCTTTGTCCTCCCCAGACATCTGCTGCCTGCTGTCTCCTGCCAGTTGGCCAGGGCAAGGCAGGAGGACGGCGTGAAAACAATACTAGCCCCCACTTGGATTATTTTTTTTTTTTTCCTTCCCTCCTTTTCCAAATTCTCTGTCTTCTTTCGAAAGCCGAACAATAACCCGGCGGGATGCGCTGCTGCTGCCGCTTGAGCAATGAGTTCAGAAAAAGAAACCCCTAAAACAAAACCACGGCGGGGAGGAGGGGTGGCACTTGGCGACAGGGGCTGAAAAAGAAACATGCTGCTCCCTCCCCACCCCACATATTCTCGAGCATGCTGGGTTTGGTCTGCTGGGGGATTTAAATCAGAAAAGCTCTTGCCGGGTCCTGCCAAGGCGCGTGTGTCCTCTTCTCCTCGTCCCTCACCACCCCGCCTCTCCCTGCCCCTCAAGCCGTCAGTTTTTGGATGGTTTTGTTGTAGTACTGCGTGATTGTGGGCGTCAGGGGGTTCCAGTTGTTGGCGTGCAGCTCGATGACCTCCAGCAGCAGGGACCTGGTCAGCATGGACTCGGAGGGACACAGCATCTTGTCGCGCGCGATCGCCAGCAGCTCCGTCATCATCTCGGGCAGCTGCTCCTCCAGCAGCCGCCCGGTGCTCTGCAGCTGTCAGGAAAAGAAGGGGTCAGCCATGGATTACTGATCCTGCAGGGTCCCTTCTAGCCTGAGACAGCACAGGATTCGATCACTCTGTGATGTTGAAACACCTCTGGATTTTTAAAATCCCTCTGGATTTTTACAGGCACCTCCCGTCCCTTCGGTGGTGCCCTGCCTGGTGCAGGCGAGGTAAAACGCGTCGTGGCTTCTGAAAACCAAAACCACCCAGCAGAGCTGAACACCAAGGGTGAGGTTTTCAAAAGCATCTGCACCAGGCTGCTGGAGGAGCGAATGGTTCAGCTCCCACTGACTTCAAAGGCAGCAGCGACGGGTTGCTTTCGAAAAATAATAATAAAAAAAACCACCCCACGTAAAAATCACGCTATTGTCAAAACAAAGTGCGGGCTGTGATGTGGTATTCCTGCCTTCTACCTGGCCCTTCATTTACTCGCTGATTCAGAGCTCCCAGTGACTCCCAGTCATTAGCTGGGATAAGCAGAATGCTCCTGTGTGCATAACAAATCCTGCCCTGCCGAGATCTGCATTCGTACCTGTGGTGCTGCTCTGCTGGAGACAGCCAAGGGCTTTTTCTGAAACAATTACTCCTTGGACAGCCTCCATCCAGCAGGACAAGCCCTAGGTTCCAAGAGAACTTGGAAGAGAACTTGGGACCTTCCAAGAGAAGGTTCAAGCTTGAGGTGGACAGTGTTGAGTCCACGGGAGGCTCCCCAAAGCAGACCTCCACAAAGTCAATAATAATAAAATTAAATCTGCCCCCTCATCTCCTTTGCTGAATTTAAACTATTCAGGCTGCAACTTCAACTGCTCTCTGCAAGAAAAGCATCTGTCCCCATGAGCCCATCACTTTCCAAGAAAAATAACCAATAAAACTCTTCTGTATTTTGTAGAATTGTAGAATGAATTAGGTTGGAAGAGACCTCCAAGGTCATCGAGTCCAGCTTGTGACTGATCACCACCTTGTCAACCAGACCATGTGCAGTCATTTGTTTCTCTGCAAAACTGCTGCTGAGCACAGCGAGTCATGGGGCAGCTTCTGCTGCCATACAGCTGTTCCTGTGCTAAAAAACTTAATGGAGGGTGATTTTTGAAGGCAAAATGTAATTTTGTGATGGGACTCCAGTTACCAAACTCCCTGCATCCATTTGCATCAGGAGCCCAGTGACAGTGTCAGGGGACATCTCTTATCTCACAGTGGTCTTCTACCCACACTGTTCTTGTGAGACCCCACATGGGGTCCTGAACCCAGCTCTGGGGTCCTCAGAACAGGAAGGACATTGTCCTGCTGGAATGAGGGCAAAGGGAACCATGGAGCTACTCCAAGGTCTGCAGCCAGCCTGGCACACCTGGGGCTCTGCCCTGCACAAGAGAAGGCTCCAGGGAGAGCTGCCAGCCCCTGCCAGGGCCTCCAGGGGCTCCAGGAGAGCTGCACAGGCACTGGGGACAAGGCCTGCAGGGACAGCACCCAGGGCATGGCTGCCAGGGAATGCCAGAGGGCAGGGCCAGCTGGGAGATTGGGCAGCAATTGCTGCCTGGGAGGGTGGGCAGGCCCTGCATCCCTGGCAGTGCCCAGGGCCAGGCTGGAGGGGGCTCAGATCAACCTGGGACACTGGAGGATGTTTATGATCATTGCAAATGGGTGTTGGACTAAATGACCTCCAAAGGTCCCTTCCAACCCAAACCATTTCATCATTCCCAAATGCACAGAGGCCACACAGCTTTTGGGTCTGGAAACATCCAGACCTGCTTGACACATGAGCAGACAAGGACTGAAGGGGCAGAGCAGTGAGGATCAGGGCAGATCAGAGGTGCTTCCCTACCTCCATGGAGCAGCAGAGCACAGCATCTTCCTTCACATCCTGAGATTGCAACAACTGCAAGGAGAGAAGAGACAAGCAGTGAGAAATGCATGATCCTCCTCCTCCTCCTCCCTTATGACTTTCCTTCTATGTCTTTGTCCAGCTTGGATTTTGACACTTCCAAAACCAGCCGGAGAGGAGAAAACAGGTTGTCCACACAAAAATTTAAAGTCAGCAGTGACAAAACAAGGGGTAAAATTTAGATTAACAACTTTCATAATAAATTTGGTTTAAGTTACATTGCTTTTTTTATCCCATGGCAGGCAGTGAGAGAACACTCATTTCACACACTCAGGGAATAAATGCAGCCATCAGTCAACACCACTGCAGCAGCACAGACCTAGGAGTGGCTGTTTGGAAAGGAAGGATTCTGCCATCTAGCCCTGAACCTCTCCATCCCCGTGGTCTGACAGCCACAAAACTGCCTGAGTTACATCCAATTAATAATTGGACTGCAATTGATATGGGACTGTAATTAAACTGGGGCAAGGGGTGCCAACCAAACTACGGAGTCTCAGGTGCCCAACTCCAACTCCAACCCTGCCCTGCTCTCCATGAGCTCTGTGTTACAAACATGAACTCACAAGCAGGAACAGCTTTCAGGAAAGACCCAAAATGTTGTTGGGCATGGCCTGGCAGGGTGCAGGGAGATGCTGATCTCTCCTGGTTCAGACTCAGGGTGTGCAAAGAGGGTCAACAGCTCCAGCTGACAGCAAAGTGTGGGAACTCAGGATGTCTCACCCCACAAACACTGAAACCTTGAACAAGAACCCTCACAACAGGACCAAAAGTAAGTATTTTCCTTTGTTTTTCATCTTTATGGCAATCACAGATCCTGGCAACACCTGAAGCTACAGCCACTTCCATCCCATCACTTTGGGATGGACAAGCCCTGCTAGTCCCTGTGTGCAGTGACCACTGAGCAAAAGCAGAAAAAAGGGGAAAATTGGCTTCACTATTATCTGAAATTCATTAGAGAGAAGCAGACTTTTTAAAAGCAATTGAACTGATTAAAACTGTCCATTTAAAAATTGGTCAGTGTAATTAAACGTTACTCCAGAGTTACATCCATTAGTTAAAATCAGAATTGTGACTCTAGGCCTTATCATCTCTCTTTCACACTTTTGTTTTCCCATGCTTCCTCCCCTCTACAAATAAATGTCTGTTTATTTACCAGCTCCACGCTGGTTGGAAAACAGATATGGGAAAGAAGAGGTAAGCAAGGAATTGTCACTGCTCTCAGAGTTTTATCTTCACTGTCTCCTGTTTTTAGCAGATTGTTTGCTTTGAAGATGGTGTTCACAGTATCTCACTGAGCATGTTATCCATTGGTTTTGTCTCTCGTTAGCCAAAGCTTCAGCCAGGGTTTTCAAATCATGCAACAGTTTTTTTTCTCCCCTCTCCTCAGTTTATCTTTCTGTTAAGTTGTTTGGAAAATATTAGTTAAGCCCAATCTGTGTGCTCTGAGATAAATTCTCACAAACAGTTCAGATTCTTAACAAGAAAACATGAGATTATTTTAACCCCAACACCAACAATGAAAAAAAAATATCAGTTAGAGAAAAATATAAACAGGCAATAGTCCAGATATTCCCTCCTGGGGTATTTAGCTCACGAGCATGGCACGAAGCAGGGCTGCAAATAAAGGAACAGACAACACCTTTCTCGTTTTTGGTATTCTTTAGTGAAAACATAACATGAAAACTAAAGCATGAAAAGAAGAGTGAGGATTGACTCCAGCTTTTCCTCTGCCATGGTTTTTTCAGTTACCCTGTCCAGGATCTGGGGTCATAAAAAGGCTGCAACTCCACTAGCCCCACACACAGGTTTGGGACAGGCTTCCCTACCTCAGAAGGTGTTTGTGAGGATGAGCATGTCAAATATTTGTCTAATGAGGAGCAGTCCCACCTACCTCTGATGAAGCAGAGGACACATCCTACCCCATGCCTGGGCAGGCACCCTCCAACTCCATGGACACCACCTGATGAGACCTGGCTGAACAAGGAGACTCTGTGTGCTCCAAGGTCTCCATCAGGGTGGCCATGTGCTCCACCTTGTCCACCCAAGCCACCATGCACAGCATGGATCCAGGATCCATCAGCTCCACTACTCCAGAGGCACCGTGTGCCCCACCTTGTCCACCCAAGGACCACAGGCTCCTCTGCTCCATCAGGGTACCAAGAGATACCAGCCTGAGGCACCACAGGTGACCCCACAGCCTGCCCACCCATCCCAGGCACATCCCTGTGCCTGAGGGGACAGCCCAGAGTGAGATCTGATGGTGCTCTGGAGAACCAGAGTCCAAACCCCTGGCCACAGATGGCTGGCAGCCCCTTGCACCAGTGCAGCAGAAGAAAGCAGGGAGGATCAGAACGATGTCACTGTTCCTCTGCATGCTGCTGGTCATGTTTGCACCACTACCTGTGTCTGACCCCTGCATGACAGAGATCAGGGAACCTGGCACAGGCACTGAACCCTGCTGACTGCAAAGGCCTCTGCTGCCTGGGCTCCCACCATGGATGTCCTCACCAACAATGAAATCCTGCACGGATTTCTCAAAGGGTATTTCATCCCCACTGATTTCAGCCCCATGTGAGCACCAGGCACTCCAAGCACTGGGGTGGTTCTTTCAGCTAAAGCACAGTGTTTCCCAAAGCTCTCTGACCCCTGAGTCAGATCTGACCAGAGCTGCAAGAAAAAAATAGTGACAATGTTTTGAGAGCTCCAGGGAAATCACAGCCCTAAAGCCCTGGCACTCGTGTTACCACGCAGCCAATTGCATCCACTCTTTGCAATCTAATTCATATTTACTTAAAATATTTTAATGTAAACACTCTATACCCATTAAATTAGCACTCCCACATTGGAATTATTACTTATTTAACTATTTATAGCTGCTCCTCCCTGCTGTGTGCCTCTGCCCAACTCCCAGTGCGGGCACCATCCCACCCCTCTCCCCCAGATTCCCACAGGGTTCAAACCAGCTGGTGGATGTGGATGGGGGATCTGGAAGAGGCAGACAACAGGGCAGGTGAGCTTGGACTCACACTCCTCAGTTTAACCTGCAATCATCCCCTGGAGGCTGGGGCTGTCTGAGAGAAGAACTTCCCTTTGCTCTCCAGCCGGTTTCCCCTGTATCGGGCACTGAGAGCAGCAGTTCCTGCTGGAAAGCAGACAAAGAGTCTGCCTGATTTCCTAAGAGAGGAGGCTGCCTGCCAGAATCTGCCCAGCCAGTCACATAATACCCAGCCCTGGTTGCGAAAGGCTTCTCACTTTTGTTTCTGGTGCTAGACGTGCTGCCTTGCAGACTGGTGCAAGATACCAGGCACCTCCTCATCCAAATTTCTGGAAGAGAGGAGCACTGGGCAAGGTCCTCTGCAGAGCCAGTGTACTCAGGTGGGCTTTGGGTGACAGATATTTGCGTAAGCAATGTGATGTAAGGTTTAGGTTCTGCTCCTGGAAGTGCTGTGTGCTGTGGGGAGCTGCAGTGCCTTGCAGGTTGGCTCTTGGTTCCTGTGGTGTGCTGTTGAGATCCATCTCCCCTGGGCTCCATGGCTCTAGAAGCTTCTCTCTGCACATCTTGGCAGAGATAAGCACTGTAAGCCCCATGGGGTGGACACGCAGCCATGGCTGAAGGACCAAAGGAGCCCTGAAACTGCAGCTGTGCCTCACCATGGACAGAGCCAGCTTGGTCCTCCTGAACAGCAACCCATGCATGTGTATGAGGTGCAGACAAGGGCAAAACAAAAAGGGAAGACAACAGGACTCACCCCAAATGTTTGGGTTTATTATCTGCTTTCTGAGATCACCTGGCCTGCTGAGAAGTTGCTTACTTGGTGCTCTCAAGGGTACCCACACATGAGGTGCACAGGAGAACCTGCCCCACTGCCCCTTAAACCAAACCATGCAGGTTTAATTGTGCTCTTCAGCAGTTCTCCCCAGGAGATGGGAGCAGCCCAGTGCACACATCACCCTTTCCAGATGCACAGATACTTGTCCAGATGCAAGGCACAGTGCTAATTACTGTGTACCATATCGCCTGCAAAATGACACACAAGCAACGCCGGCCACTAACCACCCCTTAGCAGTCAGTGTTTCATGATGCTGTGGTGATGACTCCAGCCTGAAAGTGTAAGAAACATGGGAAATATCCACCCAGAGCCACGGAGAGGCTGGGGTGAGACCTGGGGAAAGCTGGGATGACCACAGCCAGAGCCCTATGCTCGCCCTGGCTCCCGACAGGCACCTTAGGTTCACACATCCTGTGGACACCCGAGGCAGCCTCGGGCCTGAGGTGGCCACAGGTGCCTTCCATCCACACCTGGATCACCAGGAGGTGCCTCCCAGTGTTCCCCCTGCTCCCAGGGATCGTGGGGCAGGACCTCAAAAGAATCAGCAAGGCCCAGCTGCAGCGATCGGGTCGCTGGAGCGGAGCAGGGCCGTGGGGAAATGGAGACACACTTCTGTGAGGAGGAGGAAGATGAGTTATTTGTGCTTAAGGAGAGTGGACACACTGTACAGGAGGTGTGGGAGAGACGGTGCTTTCCTGCTTTTAACCAGGGCGGGCTTTGGGAAGGGCCATGATTGGACTGTGACAGATGGATCTGCTCCAGCTCTGTGGTTGGGATCATCACGGAGAGGCCCTTATGGAGGGAGCTTGTAAGAAAGATAAGGAGTAAGTTTTTAGTAGGAACTGTAGTGACATGATAAGGGGTGATAGTTTTTTTTTTTAAAAAAGGGGAGATTAAGAATAAATAGATGGAAGGACCTGTTATAATGAGGCAGGTCAGGCACAGGTTTCCCAGAGAAGCTGTGGCTGCCCCATGCCTGGAAGTGTCCCAGGCCAGGTTAGATGGCCTTGGAGCAACCTGGGATAATGGACAATGTCCCTGCCCATGGCAGGGGTGGAATGGGATGAGCTTTAAAGGCTCCTTTGACCCCAAAACATTCTATGGCACTGTGATCATCCCCTACATCTGACAGTGCAGTTTAGATGCTAACACAGCTCTGCAGGCAATCTCAGTGTTCTAATGGACCCCAGATGGAGAACTCCTGCTCCCAAAACCTCTTGGAATCCCCATATTCTGCTAGGTGTGTCCTCCTGGGAGCACAGGCCAATTCTGCTTGGTGGACTCTGCAGACGTATATCAACAGCACATTTCTGCCTTTCCAGCAGCCCCTTAGTGACCTCCTGTCACAAGTCTTTAAGGAAGATATCTGGGATAAGATCCATGGGGCTGGATGGCTCTGCATGGGCAGAGTCAGGCACTTCTCTGACACACAGGCAGTGGTACAGCCCCACTTTTCATCTTTTCACAGGGCACAGAGTGGTGAAAGCAGCCAGGACTCAGGAAAACACAAAGCACAAACAAGGTTGTGGGCATGAGTGATTGCAAAATGCTCCACCACAGGGATGGTTTCTACCAGGATTTCCACTATTTTCTACCATCAGAGGTATCAGCTCCTTGAGCCAGGATATCAGAAGGTCAGCTGAGCTCATCCTGTGCCCACCAAGCTCTGCCAGTACCACCCCCTCTAAAGGGGCACCAAGTCCCTCTCTGGGAATGAGGGAAGTCAGATGGGACTGACTTTTTCTGGAGAAGAAACAAGTGACCACATGGAAACAGACCTCTAGAAGCTCAGAGGCATCAGTGAAATCTTCTTTGCTCACCCATTTGATGCTGAGGTTGCGCAAACACAGAGTTTTGGGGGAAACCATTCCCTTACAGAGCTGCCTGTGCCAGTCTCTGCACAAGGCTCTGCCATGCTCAGAAATGTGATTTGTTGGGGGTTTAAAACACAGCTGAGCTGGGAGAGGCAGCCTGTGTCCAGCTGCTCTCCACTAGCCATGGTGCTTCTCTCCCCACTCCCTTCTGCTCACACCTCTCTGGGGATCTGGGAAGTCTTCAAGGCTACAGAAGATGCACAAGGTGCCACCAGATCATGGTCTCATGGAGGGAACTCTCTTCTCAGCTGCCTGACAGGGAATTTGTGGTCTCAGCCTGGGTGAGAATGTCTGACAGCATCTCCTGCTGCTCCATTAGGAAGATGCCACCAGCACAGGCCACTGCTGACCCCACAAGCAGCTGCCCAGACAAAGTGGCACAGGGGGAAAGGAGCTCTGTCCTGAACTGCTTGTCCCTGCATGGCTGCATCATAGCAGATATATTCCCTAATATACTTTGGACAGCCTAAATGAGTTTTGATTTTCACATTGATATGCTCCTCCCAGCTCAGGAGGAGACTTCTGTTCTCCTGTTACACAACCAGGACTCCCTGGGAGGATGGTAAGAAGAGATTAGTTTGTTTATTGCAGCGAGTAAACCAGAATGTTGGTTATCCTCCTTGTCAGGCTCCCCAGGAACTCAGAGATACTTAACAGCAAATTGAATTAAGGCTAGAGGAACAAAAATCCTGTTACCCAGTTGTGGGAAATTCCTCCTACTCCTTTCCACTGCAGACAAGGGAAACCATGAAACACTACACCCTCTCTCCCCGGATCTGGAACGGCAGAAGAAATTCCTGCAAAGATGGAAACCATTAAGAAGCAATTACTGGAGACAATGATGAAGAAAATTTGGTCACTCATCAGCCCAGACGCTGCAATCCTACGGTAGCCTGGTGGTTGCACATCCCCTGGCTGGAGTGGGACCTCCAGGACCCAAGGTGAGCAGGGCAGACGACCAGAGCCACCCGGTCTGGGTGCACAGGGAGTTAAAGCCACCCAGACGGCTGGCTTCATCCTGCCCGTCCCAAGACATAATAACCCTGGGAGAGGAGGATGTGATCTCATCCCAAGGGTCCCGGGGAAACACAAAACATGGAAAGAAACAGTGGCCAGGCCGTGGTGCTTGAGTGCAGCGGGCTCCACCCTGGCTGGCCGGAGGCTCCGCGCTTTCCTGGCTCTGCAGAGGCAGGGAGCGCAGAGGCAGACGCAGAGGGCTGTGTTTACATCCCATTGAAAGAGTTTTTGGGAACTAACAATGCCTGGGACGGAGGAGAGGGAGTAAAACAAAGCCACGCGAGGAGGAGGGACCATCCTGTGAGATGGTATCTGACTCTGCTTCTTTATCTGCACAAATTGCTTCCTCTGCCTTCTCCACGGGTCTCAGAGAAATGAGGGTGGCATTTTCCCTCCCCTGATACAACATCATGGTTTTAGTGCTGGGATTAAACAAGTCCTGTGGCTTTCCAAGAAGATGTTCCTGCACATAAAACACTCAGCAGGGCAGATGGTCTTACAGGCACTGGGCAGCCCTCCTCGGATTGGCCTGTCCTCATCTGCTCCCAAATAACACCTGACCTCCTCCACTTTAACGATGCCCTTTGATCAAAATGACCAGGATTAAAGGAAATCTGCTGTTTCCCAAACAAGCTGCATTCATTCATGGCAGTGTTTTTGCCAGCGGTCTGGGGGTGTGGGATCTTTCTGCATGGGTAATTAATTTTTATGTATGGCAGGCACAGAGGTTACAGGGACATCCACCCCTGCCCTGCTTGGTCCTACAGACAGGCATCCTCCCTTGCTCTCTGCAGACTCTGTTCCTGCATTCTGCCTCCTTTCATGGTGCTGGAAGTCCATATCCCCTTTATATCCACATCTTGCTCCAAATTCCATACCTTCCTCCCAGATCTTCCAGGTCTTCAACCCAATCTCCTGGACTCCCATGACAATTCCACACTTTTTCTCACTTCTCCTTTCTCCTGGTATCCCCCAGTCCCTCTTTTTCACTCCTTCTCAGAAATCCCTTCCCTCCCATGCCCGTGGCCCTCATTCCTCCTCCATCCTTTCCCCACACACAACACTTCCCAGTTTGTCCCAGTCCCACCAGACTGGAGACCAAGTCTTTGATTTTTTGCAGAACCAGACTGGAGGACCAGAAGGGGACTGTGAGGATGTAACTCCCCTTTTTCATAAAGGACAATTTTTCTCTGGTCAGATCTGGCCTCATGGAGCTTCCTGAGTGGAAATGCATTGTGGAGTCAAAATCCAACCCCCTTGGTGCCTTTGCTCACTGGATAAAGCAAAAGTTTTGTTTCATTCACTGACTTAGAGAATATTATTAAAAACCCTAGCATCTCATTATACTGTCAAAGCCCCTTTTTTTCAACTCAAAAGGCTGATGCTTTTTTAAAAAAAGTGAGAGTGATTAACAAAACCCAACACAACCCACGTTAAAAGATACAATTTTCTTTTCCAGAGAGCACCACCCTCCTTGCTCATCCAACTGCAGCCGGGAAGGTTTCCCTTTTTCTCCCTCTGAAGGAGACAGTGAAAAGGCAGTGCCCTCTTGAAGTTCAGACGTTAATTACCGTGTTAGAATATTTTGCTAAATTACGCAGCATGGCCCCAGGAGATAACAGGCACTGAGAGAAGGGAGGGGAGTGGATGCACCGCAGACTCAGACGTGGGGGGAAGGCAATTAGACAGGGAGTATTTATCCTCCCTGCACCACCACCCCGAGGCTTTCAGTTAGCAGCCTGCACCAAGGCAGGGAAGCGGTGGGAGCGTGCCAAGATTTTAAACGATGCTGAAATGGGACTGTCTCTGCCAACCAGACTGGAGGTAGGAGACAACTCCTGCAGAGAAGCAACTGTCCTGCCTGCTGCCAGCCTGCTGGGTCTGATCCCTGCTGATTCACAGTGCCTGGGAGCTGCCCTGGGTCCCAGGGTTGGTATTGAGACCCTAAATCATCTGTCTTGGGTCAGGCCAATGACCACGTGCCTCTTAAGGGGACACCCCTGGGGTACAACCCAGCCTCAGAAGCAATAACCCCCTCAAGCTGGAGGGATCTCCATGGATTGGTCCTGCAGCCTCCTGCATGGAGGAGTTTTGCAGTTTAATTAAGCCTTTCTGTGATGAGCTGCTTCTGGGGGTTTGCTCTGACCCTGCCCCAACAGCCTTGTCCGAGGCTCAGAGTGGGATGGTGCCAAGGCAGCCCCCAGTTACTCCTGATATCCAGTCCCTTTGTATCCAAGCCAGGACAACCAGATGGGTAAAAAAACAGTTTAAATGCTTGGGCTGTCTCTCTCAATAGTTATAGCCATTGGGTTCCAACCCAACTCTGCCTGAAGGCCAGGGCTGATGAACAACTACCAAGTGGTTATCCCAGGACCTGCCCTATTTATCATCCTTTTCCGTGACCTGGAGGAGGTGAGGAGCACAATCTCGTGAAGTTTGGAAGCTGACAGCAAGTTTGGGATGTACTGGAATGTATTCAAGGAGCTGCCAACGCGAGGGACCTCAGTGGGGTGAAGCAAAACGTCAAGAGGAAGCTTAAAACTTTCAATACAAGATCTGCCCTGTGCAGGAGAAGAGCACAGTGACACGAGCAAGGGGTGGGCTAGTTATTATGGGGTTATTATAATATAATAATATATTATTATGAGAGGGGGCAGAGCTCTCCCTGTGGGACACCAGCTGCAAGGTCCCTCGAGGCACCACAGTGGCATTACTGCCCCATGGCATCACCTTGAGCCTGAATTCCCTAGAGCCAGTTTTTCCCACCTCCTTGCTCTGCTGCCACAGGCAACTGCTGGGGTTACCTGGCTGCTAAATGGCATTGTAAGCACAAAGGAATGCATCCAGACACCTGGGCTGGAAGTGGCTGCTCCTGGCAGGGGCTGGCAGGGTCCTGGCAGCCCCTGCCCCAGGGGCACCTCCTGGGCTGGTGACCCAACAAGATCTGCTGAGAATGAGACAGATACCAGAGGAGGAAACCTCCCAGGAGCACTCATCAACAGCCACACAGGCTGTCACCTCTCCTTCCCTGTAGAGCTCAGATGTCACCTAGAGCTGGGCTGGGCCCCTCAGCATCCAGTCCTGATGTCCCCCCTCCCCAGCAGCACAGGGGATGAGACTGGGAGGGCGCTGAGCTGGGGTGGCCCATGGCCACCCTGCTGACTCACACACAGACATGAGGGACAGCCAGCTCCAACTGTGCTCAGGGAAGAGCTGGGGAAGGCAAAAGTGGTGACAATCAGTGAACAATAGATGGCAAATAATATTATTTATTATCTCCACATCTTCGGTAGCCATGAGGCACTTCTTGCATTGCTCACAAGGCTCTGATGGTTCAGATGACATTTGCTGCTCCCTAGCCTTAACCACCCATTTTCTCCATTCTGCTGACTCTGCCAAAGGCCATGAAAAGAAGAAATATGGCCAGGCTGCAAGCTCCCTTGTTTATTCTCCTGGTTTTAATTGTTTTGGGGGACGTGAAGCATTGTTGGAGCATGGCTCAGCATGGTCCTTGGGGTTTGGACATGGTGCAGAGGCTTTGGAGCAGCAAAGATGTCAGCATGTTCACTTCTCAGCATCCTGGAAGGGGACAAATTTAAAATGGTTTTATGAAATAAAGTGAGGGCCAGAGTCAAGAGGGCTACAGGATTGGAAGGAGAGAGTAGGACATCACTGTTGCTAAAGACCATCATGCACAGAAGACAGGATAACTTGCTTATACTGCTGAAAATGTTGTCACCAGATAAAAAGCTCATGCAAGAACACAGTCCTGCAAGATGCCAAGTGAGAACAGCCAGGTCTGGAAGCAGGCAAGGGTCAAGCCCACAGTGCCCAGGCTGCAGCATACCCATCCCTGGGGAAAGCCTTTATCCCAGGAACAATGCCCTCTTCTAGCTCGCCCTCGATTCCCCGAAGCTGTGAGGGAAGAATAGGAGGAAAGCGCTTTTATTTCTATTTAACATCTCTGCTTTGTTGTTCTTTTCCCAGGCTTCCCAGATTTGAGGGCTGCAACAGCCCTCTCATTCTCATCTGCAAAGGGCTCTCCTCTTTTTCCCAGCTGTCTCCAGGTCTGATCTTTGGGCTGACCTCAGGTATTCATTGCCCTTCTCCAACCTAAAATATGCACTGTTCTAGGCAGAAAAGCATGTGCTGGTCCAAACCACCATCCAAACTCACTGTGCTCCATCAAACCATTTTAACAGAGCTGGACCTACCTTTTACTTCCCTTGGCAAACCCCCTCTTTGCCTAAAATCCCAATGCTGACCTCACCAGACCTTGCTGGGAGGACACAATTTCAACCTGCACAAACCTCACCCCAAACCCCTCAGATCAGTTATGGAAATTAAACTTTTTCATTTGTTTGGGATTTTGCTCCTGGGTGATGCCATCACAGTGTTGGATGTGATGGCAGACCCTTCCTTCTCCCCCATCTCAAGCTCAGGTGATGGAGGAGGATGCAGCAGAGCCCCCATGATGGGGATTTGGTGTGGAGAGTTTGTGACAAGGGACACAGCCACTCCTTTGGCTCCCAAATCCCTGCCTGGGCCAGCTGGCAGCTCTGACCCAGATTTCCCTTGCCATGGTTGAACACCCCTGCTGTGTCTGATGTGCAGGACAGTGATGGGTGCTGGGTTTATCAACCAGCAAACCCCAGCATTTATCACTCCAACCTTACCTGAAATGAACTTGTCCTTTTTTTTTTTCCCCCAGCCCACAAAACCAACCCATCCACACTGATCAATAAATAGAGCTGGAATTGTCACCCAGTGCCCCAGCCATGTCCCCAGCTCCTCCCCAGCCAGCACTGATGTCCTCATGGCCACCTTTGCTCCCTCCCACCCAGCTAATGGTGGTGTGAATAAGCTTTTATCTGGGGGGGAAAGGAGCTGGAGAGAGGAAGCTTTGCAGGGGGAAGGGAAGAGACATTCCTGCCTCAGTCATCAGGCAATTTTCCCCTTCCTCTTGCTCACTCATTGCTGACCTTTGGCTGAGTCTGTCAGAGCTATAAAGGAAAAGGGAAAAAGGAAAAAAAAAAAGAGAAACTAAAAAGCAAGAGGAGCTGACAGGACAGGCAGAGGGAAAGATATTATCTTGCTCTGCTAATGATTTATGGTCAAAGGATGGGTGGATGGAGGCAGAAGGAGCTCTGCAGGTCTGTGGGCAGCACAGAGGGAGATTACTGGGGAATACCCAACAAGAAAGGAGTTAGAAGTGAGGGGCTGAGACTTTACTTGGGGATTTATGTTCTGATCAGCAGAAGGGAAAAAACCCATGACCACTACCCCTTGTGATCCTGTCCTGAGGCATGTGGGAGTCCCAAACTTTAAAGGCCATGGAGACACCCCCTCCCCAGCCCATGTGGTTCATGGGGAACACCAAGGGATGAGCAGTCAGGGACTTTCCACACTCCCACAGATCACCCAGCAGGGCCAGATGTCCCTGTCCTCTCCTGGGTGCAGCTGGAAGAGCACATCTCCACCTCCTGGGCTGTGTCTGCAGCCTGCCTTTGGCCCTGGAAACCCTCTCAGAGCCTGGCACTGCTCACAAACAGGTAGTGCTCTCCCCTGGGCTGGCCCTGTGCAGAAGGATTAGCTGGCAATGGCGAAAAAAGGCAGCAGAATGAAAACCAAGCATTCCAGAGCCATGGAAGGGGGATGGCATGAATCAAGGTCAGGGCACTGCAGAGAGAGCAGTCACAGATCAAGCATTTTGGGGCAGGGGAGCCAGAAGAGTCAGGCTCACTCATGTCAGCTAAAAGTCTGCTTAGAATCACAGACTGGCTTGGGCTGGAAGGGACCTAAAGTTCACTTCACAATTAAAGATCATACAGTAAAGTCATCTGTGACAAACAACACCACAGGGACAGACCTGTCCTGCTAAGGAACAGAGATGTATTTTTAAGAGCAAATTTACGCATGACATCTTGATATAATTAGTAAATCTTTTTATGGAGCTGCCCCGTAGCAAAAAATATCCTTGATATATGAAATTCACGTCCTTCTGCACACCTCTAGCTCACCACCAGGTCCCCACAGAGCAGAGAGGTGACAAGAGGGACAGAGACAGCACGGAGAGGGCAGACAGAAGTGGGCAGGGAGGAACCCTGGCAGAATCAGGGCTGTGTTGTATCACGACTGCGATGGGAAGCGGATGGGCACGGGGGCTTTGCTAGACACCAAGATCTTCCCCAGAAGGTGACACATCCCTCCGTGGGCAGAGATTTTGGGGAAGTTCAGCTATTCTTAGTGTGCCTCTCCCATCTCCTCCTCTGGATATGTCTGCCTCATCAGGAGGCCTGCACTCCTCACCGCTCCAGTCACCATCTGTGAGCTCTGCCCACAGGACTACCAACCAGACAAAATGTTTGTGGTGTGTTTGCTTTCAGAGGAAACTTCCCATGTAAAAAAAGTCATCACCAGCACTTGCTTTATCCTTCCCTTGCCTGAGGTCTAGCAGAGAACTCATTTTAGTGAGTTATTTATGGCCTGACAGAAGCACCACTGACAATTTGAGATTCACAGCTCCAACCCAGGGCAACAAGGTGGGTTTTTCTGAGGGGTTCTTCTACAGCACCAGCAGGAGATAAATAGCAAATAGATCTTTAAAACAGGATGGAGGGAAGCCCTCTCCACCTCTATGGAACACTAACACTTGAGCTGTCTTTTCTGTGTGTACTCACCGAGGTGTTTGCCACTCTGAGCCGTGGGGAGCTGGACAATGAGCTCATCAGGAAACCACGTTCTAAAAAATCCCCAACCCTGGTGGCAGGGCTGGGTTTCTGCTTCACTGGGTTGGGTCTAAGGACATTAGGGACTTCCTTTCTCTCCCTCCTTCCTCCCCTCAGTCTGTCTCATCTATTCATGTGGCTTCACCTGCTTTAAGAAGCTGTTTTAACTGCTTAGGTGGGGATTTTCACAACACTGGGATTTGCAAACTCCAGCGCTTGGTTTGCCATCCCAGTTGGTCCTTTTTAAGCCCTGCACAAAGGCAGTGCATGTTTAATTATTGTGCTTTAATGAGCAGAAAGCCAATTTGGAGGAAGAGCCAGGCATGCCTGCAGATGTAGGTGCTTTTAAAGTGCGAAGTGCTGGCAGAGCAAACCTCTAGGAGCTCTAAAGCAAAGATGCAATCCCAGAATGGTCTGGGGTGGAAGGGCCTTAAAGATCCTCTATTTAATTCTGACACTCTGCCATGTGCAGGGACAGCTTCCACTATCCCAGGCTGCTCCAAACCCTGTCCAGCCTGGCTTTGGGCACTGCCAGGGATGGGGAGGCAGAACCTTTCCATGAAACACGGGCATCTCCACACAGCATCACCACATCTTGTCCCTCTGGTGGGGAAGGCCAGAGTGGGAAGGCATTTACCTCCCTGAGGCAGGTGTAGATGGGGCAGACGAGGACTCTGAAGGGCTCCCCAGTGCTGCTCCTCATGGTGCCGAAGACCTCGCAGAGGAAGGTGATGAACCCCAGCCAGCGCTCCACGTCCCGCTGCTGCAGCTCCTCCCGCATGGAGAAATCCTTCTGCAAGGGCAGAGAGACAACAGGCTGCATCAGCAACACCACCACAACGGAATCCAGAGGGGGAATGAGGGGGAAATTGAAACTGGGGGGCTGGAGGGACAGACAGACTGTCCTGGGGTGACAGGACATTGTCATGCTCTGTATCCCAATTGTGTGTTCCTGTTCCCATGTTCCCAGTTTGTTCTGTCTATAGATGCGCCCCCTCCCCTGGCTGCTCGCTCCTGCTCACTTTGCTGGCTTTGCTCTCTTGCTTTTTGCTTTTTGCTTGGTTTTTGCCATTTTTTGCTTTTGTCTTTTCCCCTTCTTTTCCTTCCTCCCCTTCCCTGAAGACATCGGACCTGCTCTGGGCCGATTCGGGAACGTCAAGGGACACCCCTCTGGAGTTTGCCCCTGAGAGAAGCTTTGGCACCCTCCCCAGCAGAGACTGCTCATCCTCTCTTGGACTGGTGAAAACGTTGTCATCTCGGGCTGTTTTTCGTGTGTTGAGGAGTGGTTTTTTTTTGTTGTTGTTTCTCAATAAATAAGTTTTTTCCACTTTTTCTCCAAGGAAATTCCTCCCGAACCCAGTGGTGGGGGAAGTTGTGGAGGTTTTGTTTCTTTTAAGGGGCTCCTTTGGAGATTTTTCCCTGATTTGTCCTAAACCAGGACACAGACAGACAGACTGACTCTTTGGTAAGAGTGGGGAGATTGCTCAATGCGCGCGGAGCGGCTGCGATTTCAACAGAGCAGAGCCAGCAGGAAGCAGGTACTGAGGAAAGACCACAAAATCCTGCAATAACTGCCACAGCTTGCACCAGAGGTGGTGGCTGTCCTCTGTGCCCTGCTGTCCTCCCTGACACACATGGGGACACTTTTCCTTATCCACCACTGTGCTGGGTTGGGATGGTTTGATTTTCAGTGAGGACATCACTACCAGGACTGAATAAAAGCAGCAACAGAGTGGTTAAATAAAAAGCAAGGAACTAGGAACACTTTAAAGGACAATTAACAACAAAAGGGTAGGGGTACAACAGGGGTACGAGGCAAATTCTTAACTTTTTTGTCCTCCACAATATCCCCCCTCTTATATTTTGATCGGGCTTCTGCCTGCATCAATGTTTTTAGTTTTCTGATTTTTGTGAGTATTTTTTTTTTTTTGGTTTTGGTCTTGTATATATATCTCTTGGGCAGTTTCATGTTCTTGGTCTTTCTGTTGAGTCTCCATTAACAGGATCTTGGTTTGCTTCTTATCAGTTCCTTCAGGGATTTGGAGACTGGCTTGTACTGTGGTTGTTATTTGAATTATGCAAGGGAGTAAGTAAGGTATAAACAAAAAGCTAGTAACTGCACAAACTGCAATAAAAAAATTTTTTTTTCCACCACCAAAAATTATTTTTTTCCACCAAAAGTCTCCTTTGAATGACCAGAAGTTATTCCACCAATCTGAGCTCACTAGGAAATGCTGGCCATGCTGAGCTAGGTGGTCCAGGTTGACCTACCCAACCCATCCATCCCAGTATCTTCAGCAGGCCCAGTATCCAGCCAGGAGCATCCCAATGGTCTGGCTGCTCCCTGGTGTCTCACAAAATAATGGCAGAGACTGGCTCTGAGACAAGAAGATCAGGGCAGCCTGGGCTTGGCATTAAAAGGTCACCCTGAGCTGATGGTTGCCATGACTGAGGATTACACCAGTGATGTGATTTATGGATCAGCATCAGGAGGAAGCACACAGGGAGATAGCTGCCCCTCCATCAGACCTCCAGCTGGGCAAAGGAAGGGGTTTGTCCAAAGGCAGGGTATGAAAGGGGATGTGTGTGATGGAAACACATGGCAAACAGCGCAAAGTAACACAGAAAAGCAAATAAAAACCCTTCTAGAGGATGGCACAAGGGAGTGCTCAGAGTCAAGAAGGTTTTCCTGGGCTCTGAGAGAAGCTGCAGAGGTTCCTGCATGACATCCCACATGACTTTGCTTGTCTGTCTCCATAGTGACCTTTCCCTGGTACTACAATTTAGCAGACACTAAGCAGGGGAGCACTGAAGAAGAGGACAAGTTCGTTCTCCACAACACGTGCTCCCAGTGCAGGTTGTGCAACCTTTGAAATCCAGCAACTAAATAAATTACCTTCTATCTTTTTCATCTCAGTTTATTCCTGCTGCCTGAGACAAAGGGCTTTGCTGCTGCAAATACTTGCAGCTGCTCTCTGCAAAGCTGGGGAGATATAAAAGCCACCACACCAAAGTTTGCTCTCTTGCCCTGGACAACACACAGGAGATCTTCCTTTTAGAACAAAACTGAGTGAAGCAGCTGCTAAAGAAAACCAGGCAAAAGCACGATGATTATTTTCATGACACAACTGCATGCACAGAAGATCCAAGGCAGGAGCTATTTATATGTTTCATTACAAAAGGAAAAATAAAATACGTATTTGCATACGCAGGAAAAAAGACTTGTAAAATAGCCGAGGCACTTATTAACCAAACAGTGATGACTAATTCCTCTCTACACCCATTTCCATAAGTCTGTTTCCCAACTGTGTCTGTGACTTCGAAGTCAACCTGCAGCCAAATCCTGTTGGGTCTCCCCAGACTCTCCGGGGGAGTTTGCAGAGTTCATCCTTTCATTAACCAGCCCATCCCTGGGCAGTGAGGGAGGAGTTCTTTGCCAGCTCAGGTTATCACCCCAAGGTTACCCAATTACTTGTTCTGGATTTTTCAATTGAATTTTAATGAAAAAAAAAAAAAAGTTGAAGAGACATGATATCCAGATTAATGAGAAATTAAAAACCCAGGCAAAAGCATCCCATGCCCCTCATCTGCCCCATCCACAGAAAGTTTCCTTTGAACCCTGCAGCTTTTCTTTGATTCCTCTCCATCTCCTGGCACTTTTTCCTGCATCTCATGCAGCACCCCAGCCATCTGCAGCCCCCAACCCACCCTGCCTCTCTGAGCCTGGATGTCCTCCTGCCCTGCCTGGGCCTGGAAGCTCCATGCTCATGTGCCTGGGGAGCTGTGCTGTATTTTGGGACCCCTGGGGCATGCTGTGAAATTCCTAGCAGCTTGGGATAACTGCACAGGCTCTGCAGTCCCAGATTACTGGGAAAGAATAAAAAACCACTGCAAGAATCTCTGCTCCTTCCCTCTCCTGCTTCAGACATCCTGTGCTCTCCATCCTTGCTAGAAAAAACTGACTCTTCAATATTTTGTTTTAAAAAGGTATTTTCTGTCAAAAAAACCCAAACCATCCACCCCCCAACCCCCTGGAAATTCCATAATCCAAACCGAACTCATCAGCCTGGGACAGGAGCTGGGCAGGAAAGGATTCCACCACACATCAGCCTCCTCTTTCCATCCTGTGGCACCTGGTGGGTGATGCAGGGACATCAGTGAACACTGCCCCACCTTTGCACCTGAACAAGATCCTTGTAAAAGAAAGGGGTCTGTGGTGCCTCCTACAGCCACAGAAAGGCTTGTGCAGACTTTGAGGGACCCTCATGAAGGATGAGAGAGAGGGATGGAAAGTGGAATGGATGCAGAAGGCACCACAAACATTTCCACCCAGAATGTGATGCCGCAGTGGGAACGATTTGTGGGCTCCATTTGTGGGCTCAGGTTGGGCCAAACTTTGTCAAAGGAGGCGATTTGCACATATTCTGCAAAAGCAGGTGAGTGATACTGATTCCTCTGACAAAGCAGGAAGAGCATCTTGCCAGTGGGAGGAATTTTTTTGGACAGCATTTGCCTACAGGCAGAGCTGGGCTCGGCAGGAGCCTCCATGGCAGGTGGACTCAGTGCCAGGGGTATCCTGAGGCATCCTGAGAAACCCACCTGCCTCAGGAAGGTGTTACACCTCCCTGCTGTCTCAGCATGCACCAGGAAGGTGTCCAGGGAGCTCTGTCCCTAAACTTGGCCTTCAGACAGCAGGTTTGACCTGTCCCATGGCGTGCACTGAGTGCCCCATCTGCCCTGGGGTGTTTGAGGAGACCACTGCTCACCGAGGCTCACCTGGGCTGTTTGATTAATGGATTAATTGATAATTACACGTGTGACTCGCCTGCTGCAGGTCAGCCATGCCCACAGCAGGCCCTGGGACCCTCTGGGAACACTGACAGCAGCTCCAAAGGCTGTGCAACCCAAAGGGATGAGCCAGAGCCAGCACGTGGGAGAGGTGAGGAACTGACAGAGAACAAACCCCACGTCCTGTGAGCCTGGGGCACATCTGATGGAGCTGTGCCCTGACCCACAGACCTCCACACGCTGATTGTGAGCCTTGAGGGGGCTGAAAAGCTCTGGAACCAGACTGCAGGGTCACTGCCCTGCCCACTGAACTTTATTTGCTCTGGAAATGCCTCACGGAGTTCTATAAAAATAACCTGTGGATTGGCTTGCCCCATGCTTAGGTGGTGATGTCAGGGCAGCAAGCAAATTATCTTTCATCAGTTTGGCTGTATTTTTAAACAGGAATTGTATTACTAATTTGGGGGTGCTCTGGCCTGTAGATAATCTGGGTGTGTTTACTGGATGACCTTCCTTCAGCGCCTATAGTTTAAAATAAAATGTATTTATACCAGGTAGGTTTGGCCTTCCTTCTCTGTTTGGGAGAATAATTCATTGGGAAACCATGGGCAAGTGGGGGGATGCCAAGGGGGATGCCAAGAGCTCTCATACAGGACAAGTTTGGGGCATAAATCTGAAGGCTAAGCATGTTCATCATGTTGGTTCTCACCACAGGTAGGTCAGGGTGGCCTGACCTACACATCACAGAGATGGCCCAGGGCTCAGCCAAACCTCTGACATCCCCTGCTGGATCCTTTGGAAGCTTAACTGAGGCTCCTGCCAGCAAGGGAAACTCAAAATGCCTTTTTCCTGGGGGTGTCCACTCTGGCAGCCAAAGGAAAGCCCAGTCCTGATCCCAGTGGAGATCCAGTTCATGTAAACTGGCCTGTGACAGTGGACATGAGACCTTTCCAGGACTAGGACCAAGCCAGAAGAGCCCAGAGGAACGGCTGCTCTGTGGGAGAGGAGGCAAATCCATCCTCCAACATTTTGGTAGTCAGGTGGGATGGGAAGCATTTTTTGCCATCAGATCTAAGCCCTCACTCCAGCTCAGACAGCTGCTGCTGGAAATTCTTCCCTTGGGAGTTTGCCACACTATTTTAAAGAGACGTCCCAAATAACTTTTCCCCAGATCTGGGCCCACCAACCCTTGGCTGACTCTGGCAGCAGCAACTTAGAGGGCAAAAGTTTAGTGAGGGATAAAAATGAGGGTTAATTTAAGCATCGCCACCTTCTGATGGGAACAAAAAAAAAAAAGGCACATTTGGGCTTGTTGCTCTGTAAACAGAGGGTTCTTCCTCTGGCAGCTCTGCTGTTTACTCAGTCGCTGTCAAGGAGGCAGGAAATACTGAATCAGAAATACTGCACAAAAAGAAATATATGATGCTTAGATAGCCGTGCTAAGAGCTCTATAAAAAGATGAGATGGGCTGTGCTAAATAGTTGATCTTACTGGAAGTGTTCTGAGAAACTCTGGAGCCCTAAAACACCTCTTTGGAAAGGGCTGAGACAAATCCAACAGGTTGGAAGATGGTTAGGGTTAGGGTGGGTAGAGGTTAGACAGCTTCTGTCCCTTACTGCTGTCCAGGAGAAGCACAGCCTCTGCCTGCTCCCTTCCCAGACCTTCCCAGAAAGGGCTCCATAAATTACATTTTGCAAAATTAACATCACTGCATTATTCCCTGCTTAGAATTTAAATACTATGAGTATTTAGGTGCTGGCTTGAAGGAGGTTCTGGTGTGCAGCTTTGCTTCCTGAGGGATATAAACCAATGAGATGAGTGTTTTGCAGCACTGGCATCTGGAAGGAGCTTGGGAGGTGCTGGAGAACCCTGTGACAGCACCAGGGAGTGATCAAACACCTCTGCCCATGGATTTGTGGGGAGTTCCTCTGTACCACCCATAGCTTCATTGGGGAAGTCTCACTTCATGGACACCACTACAAAAACTCTGCTGGAGGTGGTGGGACATGAAATGGGACCACCAGCTCTTCCAGGGGCTCTCCTCTTCCTTCACCCACCCACTCCTGGCCTCTCTGCCTGCCCTGAGGACAGAACCCCACTGAGATCCCCTCACACCACCTCTGCCCACGCTACTGCCAGCACAGAGACAAGACAGAGCAGAGTAAGGTGATGAAAACCTGCTTGGAGCCTGCAGCTTCCATGCAGAAGCTGGAGAACAGCAGCACAGGAGACTGAGGTTTATTTCCAGCCCTGTGTGGGCTACAATCACCTCTGTACCCTGATTTCCCACCTGGCAACCAACGGGAAGGATTTGCTCATCTTCCTCTTCGCAGTGCTCTGGGCGTGTGACCGAGACATGCGAATCATGGCAATTATCATGACTCCAACAAAGGAGCTATTGACATTTAAAGCAGATAAAGCTTTCAAATTACAGATGACACCTTGTGCCCAGACTCGTAGAGGTCCTGGCTTCACCCAGCCATGAGGCATTTCACTCCCACAGGCTTTCATCACGTCGCTTCCTCCAGGCTGGATCTTGAAGAACACGCACCATTTCAACATCTCAGGATGCTCTGGGCATTTTGGGAAAAGCAGGAAATCCTACCAGTGACCTTCAGTGTGGACCTGACCTCATGATGGCCACAGCTCTGTGAATGGTTTTAATGACAGAGGGCTCTGAAATGCAGCACGTGGTGAAGGTCCAGGCTACCAGGACTGTCACCACCACCCCACAGACACCCACCACACATCATCTGAGCACTGCATCATTTGTAGCTCCCATTAGATGTCACCAATTCACAGAATCACAGCATGTTTGGTTTGGAAAATGCCTGATAACTCATCTCTGTACAACCCCCTGTCATGGGCAGGGACACCTTCCACTAGACCAGATTGCTCCAAGCCCCATCCAATCTGCCTTGGACAATTCCAGGGATGTAGAATTCTCCCGGGGATGTAGAATTTGCAAGAACAACTCAACAAAGAGTCTGCAGCCATGAGGCAGACACACAGTGCTTACTCCTCTCAGAAGGATTTGGGCACGAAGGGGAAAATAAGGTCAGAAAACTGGTTTTTCTAAAGCAGAGATTAGGCAAACTCCCAGGAGAAGAAGCATAGTCAATTTTACATTCCCAGGTTTGGGTCACTGAGGCAGCTGATGACCAAAACCAAGAGTACCTGTGGACACTGCTCATGTCTACAGACACCTAGAGGTGACCAGGCAAGTGGTCACTTGAACCTCCTGCCCCTGGTCTCACCCTGACCTCTCTGTCTGGCTCCAAATCTGGCATCAGCACCAATTACCCACCCAGTGTGGGTGTCTCCTGCTGTCAGCCAGTGATGTCTGTGAGCTCCTCGAGGGGCTGCAGAGGTGCAGGCAGTTAATTATTGATTCAGCTGAGGTTGAAATCACCCTGGGGAGAGCATAATGATGGATGTGCAAACAAAAGTTTTGCAGTTGACCTTGCAGTTGCTGGAGATCTCAGAGCACTGAGTGGGTGGAAGCTCTGAGATGACCAGAAGGGTGAATTCAGTGAATTCAGTGAATTCAGTTGGTTGTGTGTCTGCACACAACCAACAGCAATCCCCGTTTTGTCCTGGGTGTTTGCCACCTCCAGCACTGCCCAGGTGACAGAGTTATCTTCCTTATCACTTAATTTTTATTGCTGTCCTTCCCACCTCACACCTTTCTGTGCTCCCAAACACGTGCCAGGGTGTCAGCTCAGCTGGGTGACAGCAGTTTATCATCACCTTAAAGACCTGTTATCCCACAAACCCAGCAAAACATCATTACCAGCCTCGGCCAGACCTTGCACTGAGCAAGGGACAGACCTGCCACCTGCAGGACACACAGACAGGGGGAATTAATCACCTGTCTGAGAATCACCAGTCTCTCAGTCCCACAGAGAAGGACTGAAGAGAGACAAGGGGCCACAAAGAAACACAAATTAATTTCCCTCCTGGGCTGCTGTCAGATCAGCTGGGACACCCCTTTGTCCTGTCAGCCCTGCAGACACCCCATGTAATTCCCAGAGGAAACAGCTCCCCTTGCTCCTCTGCAGCAGTGCAGGAGCTCCTTGTTGTATTAATTTTATTCTTGTATGTCCCAGTACTGTGAGAATCTTGAGGCAGCCATGTGCCCTTTGCCTTTGTGAGTGTGCACAGGAAATATTGGGAATTTTGGAGACACTGAGAGTCCTCCCCTGAAATGGAGACAAAGAATCCATGTGCTCTAGAGCATCCCACCCCCTAGTTCCAGTGAATCCTCTCCTTGCTACATGGAAATGATAGGAAGAGAGAGGATCAAGCACAGCGAATTCCTGCTCATCCCAGCATCCACAGCAGTGCTGATAACCCTAAATCATGGAAAAACATATTAGCATAAATCCACCATCCCATGGGCTGCAATTCCCCTCAGTGAAAAAGCATAATGGCTTCAAGAAATCTCACAAAATCCTATTTTTGGGATACTTCATATGGGTGGGGATTGTGTGGTGGGCAGTTTGCTCACCCTTCTCCACAATACAGCAGGGTCTGAGCTCAGCACCATCCCCAGATCTGCTCAGAGACCATTTCTGTGCCTGAGAAAATGCTCATCCCACTGCCAGCACCAGACTGAGGTGATGGCTGGCACCCCAGCTGGGGCTGACATTTGGATCCCACTTGCAAATGCCCTGTCTGGAGGTGCCTGGCCCTGCAGGCCTGGAGGACACAGCAGGGACCAGCTGGATTTTGCCATTCTTATTTTAAATTCTGCACATGCAATGTGTCCTCTTTATAAGAGGGAGGTGATCAGGGATCTATGGGGACAGGCCAAATTTAGAAAGAGGGATATAAGATGAGGAAAACTGACTGTGGAGGAAGGTGCTCCTTTGCCCAGGCACCAGGGCTGGAGGAATTCCACTTGCACTGGAAATGAGGCTGTGTCCATTGAAAGGCCAGCTTGCCTGTGAGTGAATGAAACTGGGCAGGGAAAAGCAGGCAGCTAATCCTGTTTGACATCAGGAGCTTTGCTGCACAGGCACTCCTGGCTCACATCACTCCATGAAGGGATTTTCCTGGTAGCTGGCAGCAGAATCTTCTCCTGTGGGATGCTAAGACTCTCCTAGGAAGTGCCCTCTTAGTTCTGGTGTTCACCATGAGGTGGGACTGGGACCACCCATCTGCTGAGCTGGGCAGGACACTGAGGCTTGCCCTCTGCTTCTCTGCAAGCCAGGAGCAAAGGGTGAGTGAAGCCTTGGGGGCTTCTCCCACCCCCAAAACCTCTCCCTGAAGTGCAAATCCCTGAGGTGGGGAAGTGGACAATCTTTGGATGGACATGGGTGCACACAGGTGGCTCCAAGTAGGTCCAAGGGGCACGAGGTATTAGAGAATCAGGGATGGAAAAAACTTTTAAAGGTTATCTGCTGACTTTAAATTTTTGTGTGGACAACCTGTTTTCTCCCCTCCTGCTGGCTTTGTGTCCTTTCCTCCTGGAAGTGTCAAAAGCCAAGCTGGACAAAGACATAGAAGGAAAGTCATAAGGGAGGAGGAGGAGGAGGATCATGCATTTCTCACTGCTTGTCTCTTCTCTCCTTGCAGTTGTTGCAATCTCAGGATGTGAAGGAAGATGCTGTGCTCTGCTGCTCCATGGAGGTAGGGAAGCACCTCTGATCTGCCCTGATCCTCACTGCTCTGCCCCTTCAGTCCTTGTCTACTCATGTGTCAAGCAGGTCTGGATGTTTCCAGACCCAAAAGCTGTGTGGCCTCTGTGCATTTGGGAATGATGAAATGGTTTGGGTTGGAAGGGACCTTTGGAGGTCATTTAGTCCAACACCCATTTGCAATGATCATAAACATCCTCCAGTGTCCCAGGTTGATCTGAGCCCTGTCCAGCCTGGCCTTGGGCACTGCCAGGGATGCAGGGGCAGCCCCAGCTGCTCTGGGCACCCTGTGCCAGGGCCTGCCCACCCTCCCAGGCAGCAATTGCTGCCCAATCTCCCAGCTGGCCCTGCCCTCTGGCATTCCCTGGCAGCCATGCCCTGGGTGCTGTCCCTGCAGGCCTTGTCCCCAGTGCCTGTGCAGCTCTCCTGGAGCCCCTGGAGGCCCTGGCAGGGGCTGGCAGCTCTCCCTGGAGCCTTCTCTTGTGCAGGGCAGAGCCCCAGGTGTGCCAGAGACAGAGGAGGTCCAGCCCTGGGAGAATCCCCCCTCAGACCTGCTCTAACAGATCCATTTCTTTCCACAACTGGAGGACTCAGACTTTCATTATGGCCAGAGCTCTTGACTCTCTCCTTTAAAAGAAAGAAAAAAAACAAAAAAACCCAAAAAACCCCAGAAGGATGGAGAAGGACTCGGTGGGTGGGTGAGCACGGGGGGCCCTGCAGGCAGCTGGCCAGATCCATGCTGGGATGGGTCTCCCTCTCATCTGCCCTGGGACTGAACCTTGTGTATGCTCAAGGAACAGGAGGAGTTAACAGACTCCCAGCCAGAGATATTCGTGGCACCCAGAGTTCGTGTAAAGTTTCATACCGGGACCCTTCACGAAATTCTTATGGTCATGGGAGAGAAAACACTGCAACTGTTTAGTCTGCAGGGAGGTGGTGGCTCTGGCCCAGCACTCAGCATCGCTGAGCAAACACGCTGAGTGCAGAGGGGCTGTCACCCTTCTTATCTGCTCTGTCTGCGTTTTTTTCCATGTCTCTCCCACCACCAGGCACCCCACGTGCCAGGTTCTGGATCTCCCTGCTGGAAATGCAGCTCTGGGATGGGGGGGACAAGCGGCCACTTGAAAATCTAGACCCAGAGGTGAAGTGCCAGTCTGCTAAAAAAAATGTTATTTACACAAAGGAGCTCAGAAAATCTTTCTCAGAGGCTAATATTTACAAATTCTATGTAGCCAGGGAGCTTTTGCTGTAAGAAATGTTGTATTTGGCTGGGTTTTATGTGTTTTTAAATGGATGTGAAAGATGCATTAATATTTTTTGCTCATCCCCTGAAGAATACAGGTATGGAGCACCTCACAATGCCTCTGAATCTGCCTATCCATGCTGGGAAAGCTCAGATTACAGAAAGGTGATGCAGAAAACACCACCAACCTGTAAAAGCCCTCGATTCCTCCATCCTTTGTATCTCTAAAGGGATGTCCATGATTACCAGGATGCATTTTGACACATGTTGGCAGACTTTGAGCATCACCATCTGAGACCCCTGGATGGCATGGGCTGGAATATTAGAGGTGCAAGGAAACACACCTTACTCTTATAAACAAAGCAGAAATTGAAAAGTTTTGTTTCTCCAGTCTCTGTCTCCTTAGCTGGAAGACACTTTGCTCTTGCTGTCCTCATTTTCACTTCCTGCTGCTCCTGGACTGGAAGTGTTATCACAGAATCACAGAATGGTCTGGTTTGGAAAGGGCCCTGAAGACTTTTTCCAATCTTTTTCCAATCTTTTTCCAATCTTTTTCCAATCTTTTTCCAATCTCCCTGCCATGAGAGACCTTGCACTAGACCAGGTTGCTCCAAACCCTGTCCAGCCTTACTTTGTCACTGAGTTTGGATTCTCAGCACTGCCAGAGATGCTTGTTTTATGCTCTGTTTAATAAAAAATATATATTTAGAGCAACAGTAATTTAAAAAAAGGAAGCAAGAGAAGTGGAGGAACTATCACTGGGAGGGGAAAAGGAAGCACTATTTTGGGATGCTCAATGAGGGGAGGAGCATGAGGGGACACCTCATGGTTGGCAGCACTGCTGATGAGACCAAAGGATGTGTCAAAGTAGGGCAAGATCCTCCAGCCAAGCATTGTTTGCTGCTGTCTCCAAGACTTGGATGCTGTGCTTTGCATCAGGAGAGGGCCCTGAAATAATTCTCAAGCCTCATTCTTCACTCCTCAAGTGTCCTGTAGCTCCTCTGCTCCCAGGAACCACCAAAGCCACTTCCCACCATCATTTTGCATTTTCTTGTTCAAACACACACAGCAGGAAAAGATGAGGCTGTGCAAAGCAGACAGCACAGGGGAGGCAAAGGAGATGTGGACTTTGTTGGAAACATTTATTCTTGAAATCCTGATTCTGATAGATAAATGCACACTAAAAAAACCAGCAATGAAAAACCCTGAGCCTAAGCATGCCTGGGGGATGCCGAGGGTGTTCAGCAAAGGGACCTCCCTCTGGGTGCCACCAAAGCAGTCAGGTTCACTTTGCTGGAAACTGAACCTGGTACAGAAACTTGTAACTCAGCTAAAAACCTTAAAACAAGAGATTTTCTGCTGGTGAGCACAAGAGCATGCCCTGTATGCTATGGGCCTGTGTCAAGTAAAGCCAGGGAGGGGCAAGGCACATTAACCTCATTTTCCCTCTTTCCCAGGGAGAAACAGAGGTGCTTCCCTCTCCAAAATCCTTCTCTCCAAATCCCATTTTTGGGCTAATGCTGGCACATCCACCTGCCTTGGCCTTGGCACAGGAGGTGATGCCCCTGGGAGTTGCTTCTCCAGGGTGTGGAGAAGGATGAAGGACGAAGCATCCTTCTCCTGTGCCAGCAGGATGCTTCATTCCCTGACAAAATGAGTATGGGGTCTGTGGGAGGAGTCCCAGGCATCACAGGGTCCCAGTGAGCCCCCAAAATTCCTGTCCACAGCTGAGGTGAATGGAATCAGCTAAGCACAGGGCTGGGCACAGCAGGGTGTCTGTGGGCATGGGGAGCAGGGATCCAACCCCCAGCACCCCAAAATCTCCACCTTGGGGTGGCTGCAGCAGCCTGGGCTGGATTTGGGCTGGAGCAGGCAGGAGCAGACAGTCTGTGAGGAGGGGGCTGTGAGCCAGCTGAGACCATGGGCTAACAGGAACACACTCCCACATCCGTGGGTTTGAGGCTTTTGGGAGCAAACAAGAGAAGGAGCTGATGCCAGCTCAGCCCCATCTGTAGAGATCTCAATGCTGAACTGTCCCCCTGCCTTTTCTCACCTCTCATCAATGGATAAACGGATTTTGAGTTGTTTTTTTTAATTTCTGCTTTTTCTACCAGGACCCCCATCATCCTTACCCCCCAGCAAGGGTTGGGGGCAGCCAGGAGCTCACCCCAGCAGAGGCTGCTGCCTGGCTCTGTCCCAGGAGCAGACAGGGCATCCTGCAGGATGCAGCCAGGCTGAGCAGTCTGCAGTCTCCACCTAGAGCCCAGAGCAGCCTCTGCTCCGTGCCTGAGCCCATGTACAGGGTGAGCATGGGTCCCTGCTCTGAACTCAGCTGTGCTTTTAGCAGCAGCACTTTGGCCAGGGTGCTCCTGACACTCTTCTCCACCAACATGCACAGGGAAGAGGATGGAGCCTCTGCTGGGTCCCACCAACACTGGCAGATACCCAGGGCATCCACTGGAGAGACACTGAGACACCAAGCACCATCCCTGTGGTCCCACCATGTGCTGGAGCACGGGCTGGTCCCCACCGTGGCTTTGAAATCTCATCCCCTCCAAACTGAAAAGAAGCCAGGAGAAATCACACATAAATTTATGGGCTAAAGGTGATGGCTGTTTTTGCACAGCACATCTGAGCACTGCAAAGTATAAGGTGCAAAACCTTACCAGCACATTGAATTAAAATCAAATATGCCAGTCTTTAAACTGGAAGGGATTTTTTTTAGAAAATCAGTCCTGCTGCTTCCCATCAAACTCTCAGCTGCATGATGTGCTGCTGTCTAAACAAAACACCTTTCCTGTGCAGGGCCTTGAGTGTGGCTGCATTGGGCAGACTGTGGAGCCCAGAGACCTGCACAGCAGTGGGGACAATCCCTGGTGATGCCCACTGCTACGTCACTGTCCCTGTGGCCACCTCCAGCTGCAGCTCAACATGATCCCCAAAACCACCCCTGAGTTTAGACCGAGGACTGACGTGCAGTGCAAACCCACTGCTTGTTTAATTTAGGGTCTGGCTCAACCCTTCCCAGCTCCTTGTGTGGCACAGTCCCCATCCCCTCCTTCCTCTCAGTGCAAGGCTGCCCTTTCTTTTGCCCACTGCTAACACCTGACACCTGGGGCTCTGTTAACCCCTCCCTCACCTCACCACTGCCCTGCAGGGTGGTGCTGCTGGCTCTCTCAGGGTTGCTGTTCCCTGAGATTCTCCTCGGGGTTGCTGTTCCCTGAGGTAATCAGGTTTTCAGTCTTCTCTTTGCCCTGAGTGTTTCACACCAGAGCCAGAGCAGACAAGCTGAGTCCCCAGTGCCTGTTCCAAGGTTGTTTATTCTTCATTATCTCAGTTCTGTCTCAGCTCTGCCAGGCCTCCCTGGCAGGGGCATTATCTCAGTTCTGTCTCAGCTCTGCCAGGCCTCCCTGGCAGGGGCATTATCTCAGTTCTGTCTCAGCTCTGCCAGGCCTCCCTGGCAGGGGCATTATCTCAGTTCTGTCTCAGCTCTGCAGGGCATCCCCAGCAGAGCAGGACTGGGCGGCTCAGAAAGCCCCACACCTCATGTACAG